>VZTD01001936.1:170400-271018 GCA_013397725.1 Rhagologus leucostigma | reverse complement strand
CAGCAGCAGCAGCAGCTAATCTCTGTGCCCTTGAAGCACAAACTGTTTTGAAAAGTTCGCTCAGTTTTTTTTTCTCTCTCTTGTACCCTGTTTTAAAGGCACAGAAAGGCTCAGGATCATATCTGGGCGTAGAGTGGTGATAGGGGATACAACATCATAAAGTCACCCCAAGACAATGTATTACACTGTTTAGAAACACAAAATGTATTAACACATTTAATAGATGTTTTGCAGAAGAAGAAGAATGAAACTTATTTTCTGTTCCAAAGTTTTTGGAAAGTGTAAGTGTAAAAAGTGTATTGAAGAGATGGGTTGTTGATAAAAACCAATAAATAACGACATTACATAAAAGCAGTAAAAAAAGAAAAACAGAATACAGGATGGCAATGGAGATAAGACTGAAAAATAGAGAGGAAAACAGAGAAAGATGATGAGGAGGTGAAGTGAAATTAGAAAAACAAAAGAAAACTGAAAGTTCAGGAAAAATATAACATGTAGAAACTAGCAGAGGATTTTATACTATTGTAGGGAGTATAACAAGGAGGAGATGTCTTCCAGCAGAATGGCTTGTGGCTTGACTACAGGACACTGCTTGTTTCAAGGGTGACATACTGTGATGCAACGTGTCCTTTCAGGGTTGAAGTCTCCAAAACTGGTAAACCTCACCGGAATGCATTACTGACCTCTCAGCCAGAACCCACTACGCCAGTGCCAAGACTAAGAGGGGAACACATTTGACCACATCTGGCTGGTCACAGGACACTGCCTCTCTTATGCCATAGACAGGAATGGGTCCTGCCTGTTGGAGCGATGCATCTCGAACTAGAGCAGATGACTAAAATAGGCTCAAGGAATCATGATATGAAAGACTTCGGTCTGGAAATCTAAATATAGGTAAGGTGAACTTCATCACCCTGACTTCAGCAGGCCCTGGCATGGCTTGAAGGAAAAGCTGTGTGTGACATTTTGTTAAAGCATTTAGTCACCACTGCCTTCTGCTACAGCTATTGTAAATAAGCTATTACTGCATATAATCAAACCAAAATCAGACCTTTGGGGAGCATGAATCTGTAAACAAATGATGAATGGCTTACATTCTCTGTCTTTTCTCATATGCCCAAGTATGAGCACTGCAATCAATTTCTGTAATATATTTTTTTTAATGGAAATGCACTTGTTCAGTCAAAATGGCTTTTCCACCAAGTGCAAAGCTCTGTTTCATTGACTTGTCTTAACAGGACCACTGGCACTTCATAGGAGACTTTGAGGAACATTTAGGAGAGAAACAGTTCTATGTCTTTGGCAAATGTTGAGGAAGAGGGAGTTTCTTTATTCCTTTTCTGCTTTTCTGTTATTTTTTAGTGAGATCGAGTTGTTGGCTTCTGTTCCATGTTCTTTCTTGTAAATCTGGAGATAGATCTGCTGGAGGGAGATGGACCTCTGACAACAGTAGGTTCAAAAGCTCCTTGGCCACTTGTGGTGTGTGGTTCCCTGCGGTGGCATGGCACGCCACAGCCTTCCCAGAGAGCTCTGTGGGGGTCTCTTGGGGAGAGCAGCTATGCCACATATTGTAGCCTATTCCAGGCTGCCCCTCGCTTGCTCTGGCTAGCTGTAGGCCCCACAACGTGGTGATGATAAAGGAGGCAAGAAGGCTCCTCGCATGGGGACTGCAGAGGATCTTTATTCCATGGTGACAGGCTGATCCCCAGAGGCAGAGAGCCAGCACATGGCTGGGTCCCCCAAGGCAGAGAGAGGCTGGTGCCCAAAAGCAAAGAGAGAAACAGACCACATGGCATGGTGCCTCAGGTTTATCTGGGGAAGAAGGGAGACACGGAGAGCACATGAACTAACCATTTCAGGGCATAGGGGCGGTACATGGGCGGGGTTGGGGTAACAGAACCAATAGGAGAAACCCGAGGGAGTGGTTAGGAGTAGGGGCAGGGAAGGGGGGGACCATGTGTGGAAGGGCAGACAGGAGTGGAGAAATACAGCGCCACAGCCACTTACAAAGAATGTCAGCAAGGCAGAGGCTGCAAGCAGACTCTCCCAGTTGGTCCATGCTAACTATGAAGCTGGTATTGTGTGGAAGCCTGCGTTACTGAAATTCTGACTTATGATAATAAGATGATAAACTGGCGCGTGGATGAGAGCAGGGGGTTGCTAACTCCAGCACAGCACAGGGCTAGCTCTGCTTTGCTCTGAGTTTTCATGGCCCTGTGTGCCTGTGGACTTGCTGACTTGCAACTTTCCTAGGTTAGCTATCCATATCACTTTGCTTTTCAGAGGGTGGATAAAACCCTTAGGCATAACTTAAGGCAACCATCAAATTGTGTCCAGAGTCTCTGTCAAACCATGTTGGGTGGGCACTGCATTTTGCATCTGAAGTCACATTAATAATTTATTACCTGACTTTAAACAAGGAAACCACAGACAGGTAGTGAAGACTGTTGAAGATATAAATGAAAAAATCTGGGTAAGGAGTACTGTACTGTGAAAAAGGAAGAGGTATTTTGAGCTCATCTTCAGCAGCTCATGTCTGCTAACAGCTGCTGGCTGCTGGCAAAGTAGCAGCAGTGAGGGGACCTGCGGTGATCAGAGGTTTAGGAACAGGGGGCAATTAACAAACTTTTTAAAAACACCTTGTCATGCAATCAATAGTGTTAATGGTCACTGATTTTTGAGTAGCCAGCTGAAGGCATGCTGCTTTCTTCTTAAGGCTGAATTTAAAATGTGGCTGAAACCAGAGTTGTGCCCCAGTAGCCACTGCTAAATTCTACAGGAACAGACAAACCTGGATCATTCTGAGAGCCAGACTGTGCCCAAGCACGGATAGGAAGCACTGTTCTTACCTAGAGAGCAGAGAAGATTTAGAGCAAAATACTACCCTAAAATTAGAGTAGTTTAACCCATGCTCTCCTGTGTTGAACAGCTCCCTACCCTGGTAGAAAAGTAGCTTTGAAACCTCTATGACCTGCAGAGACTGATCTGCAGTGTTTCCTAACCACTGAGTGTCTCTCACCCTGGGATGAATTTACAGAGCTGAGGGAGGTACAATGCAGAGAAGAGAAATGTACTTGCAATCTTACTTACACTCTGAACATTAGGTTTCTTGAATGTATCAATGTATTTCAGGGAGACTGAATGTATCCTGTAATGTCTCTGGGTCTAGGCAGCTACCAACCTTTTAATTATGGATAGTATACCATTTCCTCCCTTTCAGGAAGGTGAGGGCAGTATTTGCACTACTAACCTTTTATGTAATATTTTAGTGAGTAAAACACATAACCAGACATGAGGGATTTTTACTTATTAACACCTGGTCCTGGTAAACCCCGATTTTATAATGAATAAACTATTCCCTGGAGGGTGGAATAAGGAAAAAGAAATAGAAATGGAAATCATATTGGCTTAGGTCTGGTATTTGAACCAAATTACGTTTTTTATATTAATCTGCCCAGTTTCCTCATTAGAGTCTCACAGATTTTCAGACAGCATTGGTTTTGTCCCAAAACTTATCTCACATTTATTTGCAAGTATCACATTAATGCATTAAGGGAATGGTTTCATTTTGTTTCATTGGTTTCAATGGTTTCATTTGCTCGCATGGTGAAAAAAACCCCAGATTTGTAATTCCCTCTGCAGTCCTTTATAACGAGAAATACTTCAGGAATAGGCAGTTTTAAAGAATTTTAATTGCTTCTCCCTCTAGCAAAAAGTCTGCAATCACTGATGAAAGGGCCCTTCTTTACTGTTAATGAACAGTCAGCAGTGCGAACTTCTCTGGCCATCCAGTGTAGAGGCCATTGACTCATGGCAAATATTCTGGTACTCTCACCCACCTGTTGAAAAATGAACAGCCTCCAGAAACAGCCAGTGTCTCCATTCCTGAAACTCTGAATTATTCCAAATCAGTTTTCTCACATTAGTCCCTTGTATTGGGTTTGCTTGGCAAGCTTTTGGTAGCAGGGGATCTACAGGGGTGGTTTCTGTGAGAAGCTGCTGGAAGCTTCCCCCACATGCAACAGAGCCAATGCCAGCAGGCTTCAAGAGAGGTAGACTGCTGGCCAAGGCCAAGCCCAGCAGCAACAGTGTAGTGCCTCTGGGATATTGTATTCAAGAAGAAGGAAAAAAATACAGTGTGCAGAAGTAATTGTGGTCAGACACAAAAAGAGTCAAAAACAGCCAAAGGAGAGGAGTGAACCTTTCACTCTATTTTCTCTCTCCTGTCCAATTGAGGAGGGCAGTGACAGCTTTGGTGGGCACCTGGTGTCCAGTCAGGGTCAACCCACCACACCCCTCTTCACCAAGAGAAACTCCTTCTCCCAGAGATGGCATTGCAGTCTGTCAGCCGGATGCTGGGGCTAGTTTCAAATTATATACATGGGAATGTGAAACAGGAGAGATCCTTCTGTTGGAGTGGAACAAGAATTATCATCCTAAATACACTCTGCAAGAGGGAGGTGGTACCTTTGCTTTGTTTTTAGATTGGGTTGGTTTATGCTGCTTCTTAAAGGGATAAGGGAAGGAAAAACTTAAAGAAAATTATCACAGAATGTTTTTTGCTCATTTCAGCTGAGTCATGCTGGGTGCAACACCAGACATGAATCAATCATCCTCTGAAAAGAGATGTTGAAAAAGACTTCCAAAATCCTTCCCACCCTTCCTCATACAGCTCTGACTTAGACCCATGCTGGCAATATTTGCAAATAAGGATTTTTTTTACAGCGAAGGTTATAAGAATCCGTGTGTTTTCTTTACCAAAAACAGTTGCTGGATCCTTTCTTTTATTATCAACCTTTCTGAGCTACCAAGAATTCACTGCATTAAGTTTGCAGACTTTTTTCTCCAGCTCGTTCAATTCTGCAGCCCAGTGGAATAGGGTGCCTCACTGTTATAAATTATCTTGCACTGTACTCAAACCTTTTATGAAATTTGCATCCCTCTGAGCAGTGTTCAGTTGCCAACCTGTTATCTCCTTTCTCTGGCCCAATTAATTTAGAGGCAATCAATTTAATCCTTGAATAGTTTGAACAGATGCTTGCCTCCCTCCAGCTCCTGTCCATCTTTCTCTGAGAGCTTCTCTGTTGGTGATACATGCTGTGTGCCAGACCACATTGCACATTCAGGGGTAGCATTCTGGAAGAATGGAAGTTCATGGAATGGAAGAATTCATGACAGCATTTCAGGTAGCAAATAAGGGTTGTATTCATTTACACAAACTTAAGCCAGGGTTAAATTCAACCTGTCCTGTAGGATTGGCACAGGACTTGCACAAAACCAATGCAATAGGATTCATTTTGCTTAAATAATTTTGTTTACAGAATGGCTTTTCACACATCTTGCTACATATTCGTGTGGCTGAATCACTGGGGAGAGAGGAAAGGAGCCAAGACAGTTTTTTCCCCTTGAATCATTAAAAAAAACTATGAGGCATTTCATCAAGGGAAGTTGGTGAGTTCCTGTGCTCTGCAGCAGTACATTTGAAAGTATGAACCTACTGTCAGTACTTAAATGAACAGTGTTCTCAAGCTGAACCTTTCAAAAGGAATTTTAAAGAAGGAATTGGTCCAGAGCCAGAAGCAAAGCAGAAAAAGGGAAAAGAGCCACAGAGTAAAAAAGCAGGATGAGGCTCAGCAGTGGGTAGTATTGTGGGTAGCATTGGAACTGGTGACATTTATACAGCAATAGCATTTAAAGGATGTAGTCAAAGGAAAGGGCACTTTAGAGGGGCCTTGTGAGGATGTGAACAGCTGAGTGGCTGGCAAGGGCTGATAGAAGAGAGCAGAGTGGTGCACATGGAGTACGAAGGACAGTTGCTATCAGCTGAACTATCTGGTCACAGTCCACCCAACCTTGACCCTCCCATGCTCGGTGCATAGGTGTAAATTGTTGAACAGAACATCAGCACTCCCAAAGTAGTGGCAGTCTTTTAGTAGCTGGTTAAGGACTTGACTGGTTACTACTGGTTACAATCCCTGTCCTGTGCTTGGATCCCATCTTCTAAAATCCTGTCCATTCATAGAGTCACTGTTAAAGATATGGACAGGGAGATGACTTCTCCATTACCATAGCATCCAAAATAGACTGGACGTGGGAAAATTAGTTTAATTTATTGCTAGTTAGTAAAAGAGAAGGATAATGAGAAAAAAGAAGTTTAAACACCTTCCCTTCTATCTCTTCCATCTTCCCAGGCTCAACTTCACTCCTGATTTCTCTACTTCTTCCCCCACAGTGGCACAGGCAGGTGGGGAATGGGGGCTGTAGCCAGTTCATCACACTCTTCATCATCATGTCTCTGCCATTCCTTTCTCTTCAGGGACAGGATTCCTCACACCCTTCCCCTGCTCCAGTGTTGGCTCCCTCTCATGGGAGGCAGCCCTCCACGAACTTCTCCAACTTGAGTCTTTCCCATGGGACACAGTTCTTCACGAACTGCTGCAGCGTAGGTCCCTTCTATGGGGTGCAGTTCTTCAGGACCTGGCTGCTCCAGGGTGGGTTCCCAGTGGGGTCAAAAGTCCTGCAGCAAACCTGCTCCAGTGTGGGCTCCTCTCTGCATGGGGCCACAGGTCCTGCCAGGAGCCTGCTCAGCAGCACAGCCTCCTATGGGCATCCACCTGCTCTGGCATGAGGTCCTCCAGGGGCTGCAGGTGGATCTCTGCTCCACCATGGACCTCCACGGGCTGCAGGGGCACAGCTGCCTCACCATGGGCTGCACCAGGGGCTGCAGGGGAATCTCTGCTCTGGCACCTGGAGCACCTCCTGCCCCTCCTTCTGCACTGACCTTGGAGTCTGCAGGGCTGTTCCTCTCACATATTCTCACTCTTCTCCTTTGGCTGCTGTTCAGCATTTATTAACTTTTCTTCAGTATTTTATCACCACCATTGCTCAGCTTGCTCAGTGGCAGGTCGCTCTTGGAGCCAGCTGGCATTGGCTCTGTCGGATATGGGGGAAGCTTCTGGCAGCTTCTCACAGAAACCACCTCTGTAGATCCTCTGCTACCATAAGCTGGCCATGCAAACCCAATACACCCACACAGACACAGATATGTGCATATCTGTTTGATTAGGTTCTGGGGAGGTTCCTTGGACTGTCCTTGTTCTCACCTCTGATTTTGCTGTAGGACTCTATTTTGGATATTGTGTCTTCATTTTCAGTAGTTACACTCACTCACTTCTACACTTACTCTAAGTTTGTGACAGCTGCTGTGTTCCCTGGCCTCACTAAAATTCAATGCAAGCTATGTCGTTATTTTCTATTTGTGTTGCTTTTAGGCCTAATAACACAAAGCTTGGGTATGATACAGTCAGGCACTGAAAAAACATTTAATACTGTTCTTGCATCCTAAGAGGGTCCAAGAAAAAAAAAAATATGGTAATTTAAAGAGATGGGCTACATAAAATATGGGAATCAGAAGAGTTGAGAAAGATACAGCAATAGAGGGCAGAGATTGATGGCTAAATTTTCACAAGATTGTAAATTCCCTCTTTGGGACCTTAAGGAAGTGGCAGGGCTATTAAAAACTATCAAGAACCAACTGCCTTAAAAATTAAACTTTAAGCGACATACTAACATCTATCCAAAAATCAGTAGTCAACTGAGGAGCTGAATTCAGATTTTCTGACTCCTAGACAAATACCAACCTATAAATCCTCTCAGTAGAATCTAAGTCCCTGGCAAAACTCCTATTATCTTCAATGGGAAGATTTCCATTCTAAATTTTCCCCATATCTCATGCAATACATCACAAATATCCCAGGTATAATGTTTACAAGATAGGAAAAAGGATTTTTCTTGGAAGTCATCCTGTGCCTTAGAGTGCAAAATCCCTCGCAATGAGAGCACTGTTGTGGTGAACCACTCCCATGCATATTAATATGAATTTTATACTATATATATATATAGTATATATACAATATACAATATACAAGCTCATACAATATGAACTTTAAAGCAGTTTTCTGCCTCCTTGCCTGTGTTTCTGTGCGTCCATCAGGAAGCCACAGAAAGCATACAGGTGACATTCTCAACAAAAGCAAGATACCAAACTACTTAAGATTACAGCTTTTGCTTACCTCCGTTGGGGAATACAGTTTGTTCTGGATAGTGCACAATCGTTTTGTTGTTTGTCAAAAAGCTGAGAAATTTCTTTAGATAAAGAATAAAATTGATTCATTGGCAAAAAGGAGTTTTACTTCTCCAGCCCAGAAAACTTCAAAATGTCATATTTTGCTGAGAGAAGAAGAACATGACAAAGAGGAAAACTGAATAAAAAACAAATATAGGACATCTTTGTCATGAAGTTTAGTAAGAAAAAGAACTTTCCTTAAAGGAAAAGTAGGAAGACAAGACAGAACCTTCACCTTCTTTCCCCAGAAGTTTCTAACATTTTGGAAATGTGCTGAGCAGAGGCCAGACAAAACAGTTTCTTGATAGTTTGTAATAAGGTTTTAAAACATCTTTTTCTGGTACAGGGAATATTCTTATCACCCAGTGCTTGCAGTCAAAACTTCTCTAGTCTTGCCCAGCCTCCCATTACCTTAAAACAAAGTGTGGCACACCCTCCCATCCCAGGCTAGGCATTGTACATGCTCCAAAACAACCTCTCTGCACATTTGGACTTCAACCTTTTTTTATTCTACCTCAAATTACCACTGCTGCCAAAATTTATTAGGATTTCATCTGAAGATGTCAGATAAACCCAAACTGGGATTTTTAAATGATGTAGATTGGTGGGGTTTAGTGAACTGAGCGTGCTAATTTGAACTCATGGTCCATAAAATTCTAGCTCTCCTTGTGGACAATTTTCTTCCCGATGAAGGCATTTTGCAATGGCCAGCACAGCCTTCATCAGCATCCCGGTCAGTAATAGGAAAAGTTTGAACATCTTTATTTCACTGGCCTCTGGTATCTTATGTTTTATTTCTGGGAGTTTATTGATGTCTTCAGGTTGCAGTCATTTCTTGTAGGCAATTCAAACTTTCAAATTAAATGGTACTATTCTCATGGCAAAGTGATAGTCATAGTATTTTTAGTGGTTTTTGGATATGAAATCTTACACTGTTATGATGTTAAAGTCTAATATATATTCCTCTGATAAATTATTCTTAAATTTCAAATAAATTAATGCACAATAAAAATTAATTTAGCTGCACCTGAAACTGAAAACAAGGAAACATTAAAAAGGGAATAAAAGTAATTTTTTAAAAAACAGCAGCTATCCATTTAACTGTATTGGTTTTATAGTTCATTGATCATGATATGATCTGCACTCTTTCTTGAAACATCTCAGATCTGACTTGTGCATTCTCAGAGATTTTCTCTTTTGAGTTAAGTATCTGGAGCAATTGCCAGAGGGGAGCTTCTACTACTGTCTTTATGGAAGTTTGTACAAATGAGCTGCACCTTTGTCTTTTCACTGTGATTAGCTGCGATGTCCCACAGAATCTGCACCATCTTGGGCATCCTCAGGCTGTCCTTGGGGCGGGGACCAAGCTCACTTGTAGAGGACAAATACAAGTGGACATGACATATTGTTCTGTACTGTGAATTGGGAGTTGCAAGAAGTGGTTGGGTGACTTTCTACTCACTCTGTGAGCCTCAGAGTCCTTTTTGTAGGACATCTGACACCGTGGGTTTTGCCCATGGAAGAACCAGGGCCGTAGCTGCCAGTCCTGCTTGCACTGGCATCCAGAGGTGCTGAAACCCACTGGTTTCAGTGGGTGGGACACACTGCTGTGCCATTTGGTGCCAGTGCCCTTAATGCTGACTACTCTGTTCTTTCACCAGCATTCTGCTCTTCCTGTGCATTTTCTCCACTTTGCTGCTTCCTTTTTTGCTCTGTCCCTTTTTTTTTGCAGCAGGGCTCACATTCAGCTACCACTGCAGAAGTTACCACGAGACACTCAAGCTCATGAAAGCTCAGCAGTCTCCAGTAGATTTTTATTGCCTTACATAGCATGCACATAATTGTACATGATGATATACCTAATGATTTATTTACACCTTATCAAATCAATTTGCCATGCAAACCTGAACTATAGTATAGTGCTAATTAAATAGGAAAATATTTTAAAGGCGATTTCAGGGCAAACAAACAAACAAAAACCCCTTAGCCACACATAAGAGTGCAATGTATGTCACTTATTTTCTCTTATAGGCAGTGCAGATATCTACTCTTAAGCTGTCACCTTAGACATGATTATTTATCAATGTTGTTTTGAACCATGCCAAGTATATTCATTACTTCCCATAATACATACAGAAAATGTGTGTATCATTACAGAAGAGACAATATGAGTGGCTAATTCACTGACCATTTCTTTCTAGAAATCTGGGTTCAAATACTACCTTTTCATAGAGGAGGTTTAGGATGTGTATTACAAAACAAACCTGTCTGCTTAGCATGGTGACAAATGCCTGACATGTATTTAAAGAGGAGATTGGGAAGATGATTCAGTGATCAGAAAAGTGAACTGCAATGAGATTTAACAGTTCTATACTGAGGATTCCCAAGGGATGTTTTAAGATCTAAATGTCAACTCTATACCTGCAGTGAAGAGGACATCCCTGAAAACTGGGCATTAATCCTTTGATGCCACTACGGTTACTGGGCAACCATAAGTGTTGCCATGAAAGTGAAAAATGGGTAAGCAAATCAATTTAATTTTTAATTGCATTCTCTTGAGACAGATACTTACATTTACTTCACTTTTATTAATAACATTGCTAAAAATGTATGTGTCCTGCAACATCTTTTCATGTGAGGATGATGAACCTAATGCATGCATTTCCTCTCTAAATTCTCTCCTGCATTGCAGTCAACATCAGGGGTTTTATTTACATTTCTATGGCTTTTTCATTTTCAAACATTGCTTCCTAACTTAGTCAATTAGTGCATGTCATTATACACCAAGGCCAGGGAGATGCTTTTTTTAAGTGCAACACAGAAAACCATTAACCCTCTTACTTTCTTGTTGCAGTTTAAAATTCCACATATTTTCATTGCACATTCAGTCAGACAACAGTAAGTTTCCCAAGGAAAAGTTTAGCTATGGCATGTTGCCAAGCTAATTGTTTGGCCGAATACAGGAACAAGATGAACAAGCCAAATAATCATGCTAGAACACAGTGGTCCCAAAGAGAGCTCTGTGTTTACAGGGACCTGCATCTTCCAAAGTTAATTTGGAAAGGTTTCGTATTGCGTATTTCAATAGAAAACAAAATGCAGTTTCTAATTTACTTTCCCTGAATAAGAGTCTTAAAAAGTTGACAAGTGCTGTAAATGTCATCTGCTTGGGATGTGCCCTGTATACAGTGATAATACGGGAAATTTCTTGCAGGAAATTCTAAAATCTTAAACATTAATCCAAAATCAGTGGAGCTCCCTCTGCAGAACTGGGTGGTTTGGATTTTTTTTTTGTCCACCCAAAATGTGCTATTGTGTCAAATATTTTTCTAATTAAACAACACTGGAGAAAAGACAGAAGTAGCGAGATAATTGGCACACACCCCAGTGTGAGCAGAATAGGCATTCAATTTACTAACCAGCCCATCAGACTTAGGTCTTAGAAAATAACTCATTGCTTCCAAACAAGTTCAGATTTTTTTTTCTGCAAATCTCAGCTGTGGAAAATCTACATGAGAATTCCATAACTTAATATTGCTAAGCACCTGGAAAATAGATAACTCTTCTACACCAATTTCTCTTGCTAGATAAGGCTGGGCTCATAGCATGGTACGCAGAGTGATGGGCCAAAGTTAGCAGCCTTCTTAAATGTGTCTAACTCTTCCTATTCTTTTAAAACTTCGTCACTGATAAAGCAAAAAAACTTCCTGCAATTATCTTCCCTCTCTGACAAGTACTCCAACCTCCTGATGCATTAATCTCTCTTGTCTGTGGTGATTTTACTGTGTCTCTTTGTCACTGTGCTTATTACACATATTTATGGCATTCTGATTCCAACTTCAGATAGCTTTCACTCTCTAGAATATAGATTTTATATAAATATATAAATGTATACATATAAAGTATATTTTCCTCCATTATCTCTAACTATGTCATTTTTAGACATAAAAAATGTGTCACAGGTGCAGGGTATGATATTTACTTGAAACTGGGCCAAACAGTGTGCTAAGCAGATGGAGCTCAAGTTTTGTCACTGGTAGGCTTTTTTTATTTTTTCTTAAAGATTTTGCAGGTGTAAATGAGGTCTCAATTTTAATAGTAATCGTGAAGAGGTTTGGGTTAAAATGTGATCAGGTATGAGAACAGAACTTGGTCTGTTGTCTTCAGTGGCTTTAAGGAAAGAAAGAATTTGGTGCCTATTGCTCAGGTTGGCACTTAAAAGAATAAGGAACATTGCCAATAACACAGTTGGCCTGAGGATATAACAGTTCTTCAGAAACACTGATAATTATTCTCACGATACTCTTTTGTGTAGTTGGTGGACGCTTTTGTTATGCTTATTTTACAAAATACAGGGAAACACAGAGGGTTAACCTGCCACTCCAAGAGCCTTCAAATCAGTGGCAGAAATACAAATGGCATTGCCCTCACCCTTGCCTAATGTCAGGGCCCATTTCAGGAATGAAAACCTGAGATTTTGAGTGATTTAGAGCATCAGCGTGACGGTGTCATAATTCCAAGAGTCTTGTGGAAACCAAACGGAATACCAAGAATGGTATCAGCAAAGAACAAACCTAATGCCTTCTGATTTTTTTGCCTTGAGAACCCGTGTTCTGTTTCCTGTGAAGTCTGAGCAAGATTTTTAGAAAAATCATTCAGTGCAGGTCAGCACTGTATTATTTATTAATGTACTCACCATATGAAAGGATGAAGTCAAAGCTGTAACAGCATTCTCTAGGTTTGGCCTGAAAATTCCCCTTTCCAACAAAGAAAACAAAACAAAAAAGCATCCCCAAAATAAATTAAAAGAATATAAAGCAACAGCAATAAGGTACTCTAGGGAAAGTTTTATAAGTCCATTACCATACACGCTTCAAGGCCTTAAGGGGAAAAAGGCCTTGTTGATGTGCTTGGAATAGCTATGGAAAATATGCCTACTTGTGCTTTACTGTGTAATTAAATGCTCTATGAATTATTGATGTACCATGATGGCACACGAGAGAATAGAAAAAAAAAGAGTATTACATGGAACCATTGCTTCAAACCAGTTGTCTCCTTCCTCAGATTAGCTGATGTTTTCACCTCCTAAAAGGAAGCTAAATGATGTATGAATGAGAGAAGGAGCAGACAGCCAAAAGCACTACAGTTAGTATTTTGCTGCTGTGTTTTTTAAAGCATAAAATTGCCATGGATAGTGCAGCTTGAGGGGAAGAGTTTATTTTTGAAACTCAGTCTCAGTGAGAGAATACTTTGAAGTTGAGGATGTCACAGTCTTATCCTGAATTTTATTTTTTTCCATCTCTCCTTCTGCTGGAAATCATTTGACTTCTGAGAAGTATGGGGATGGGTAAAAAAGAACAGTGAGTTACTGTCATTTGCACTCAGAAAACTTTAATTGTAAAGGATTTGCTAGAACATATCTTGCTGCCTTCCACAGGATACAATCAGAATTGTGCACTCGTTATTCATGACTCGTTCTGACATAAATAGTCAAGAGATTCAGATCACCATGAGGTTTTTTTGCCCTAAGTTTGTCATAGATAAACTTAATTTTTTATATCATTTTTTCAAAAGGAAATAAAATGTAACATTTCTTTTCAGATCGCTTTTAGCTACAATGTCCTTCTAATGGCTAAATACAATAGTATTGTTTTCTGAAGCATTGACTTTTGAATCACAGACAGTGGAGTGCATTTCTCTGTAGCACATTCCCCTGGAGATCTCTCTTACCATGGATCTGTTTTGTTTACTTCTGGATATGGGTCTCTGGAGACTCATAGATAATGTGTTGATTATTGTCCAACTGTCTATGAGGTTTTTCAAGGACACTGGGGATGTTTTGATAGTAGTCCGGAGAATGCAGTCAGGCAAGGCAATGAAGTCAGATGAACTGCTTATGCATTGCAATAGCTGAAAGAAAAGTGTTATTAAAAAAGACTTGTAACAATTATTCTAACAATGATTTGCCTGTGCCCTATGAAACAAACAAATATGTATGTGCCAATATTGTGAATTTCATAATGTGCTATTTTGATGATGCACATCAAAATAAAAAGTCAACATTTCCAAATGCATTCAGTGAAAAACAATCAAAAAATCACACCAACACACACAAACACACAGATAAAAAATCCAGCAAAGAAAGAGAGGGTAACTTTGTATTGATTTTTATAAACCACATGTGGAAATGATGGAATTTCCCTGAACTGTTCAGTTCTTTCTGTGTTTTACTCCTCTCTGTAACAGATGCTGACCGAACATATCGCAGGGGACAGACACTTGGCTTTCAGCACTGGAAGCATGGGGACCTACTCTGGTCTCACCAACACTTTCAAATACTTACCATGCTTGCTGTGGCCATCTGTCAGTGATACCCAAAATATTCTGTCTGTTCAGATATTTTTTAATATCTCATCCTTTTCTGAAAAGAGATAACCACCATCTTGCCTTTGTTTTCTGATGAAAACAAAATGGACAAAGTATATGACACAGTAAAAAGTGGAAGGTCCTTCTAGATGACAGGCTGTAAGAATTTTATTTCAGGGACGGAGAGGAATTGAAATTAAAAGCTAAAAAAAAAAAAGCCTGGCATTTATTTGTTGTAATTCTAACACCTCCCTTCATTTTTTTCAACTGATCTGGGAGAAAGAGGAGTGATTCATGTTCTTCAGGTGAGTTGGCAGTAGGATCACTGCAGTGCCAAGTGTTCAAAGCCCAAGCAGAGGAGGGAGGGAGTGAGGACTGCAGCAGTGCTGAGCAGCCAGAGGGTTTCATGGATCAGTGTTTCATTCAGCACAAAGAAGCGCAAAAAAGATAAGCAGAGATGAAACTGAGATAATAGTGGTTTTCCACATGTACGTCACGAGGAAAATGAATTGTCCTGGAGATATTTCCAAGGATGAGGGTGGGACAAAGCAGTGGAGATAACATCCTGGCTAGAGTTTGATCTCAAAGGTGCAGGGCTGAAAGAGGGCAGAGCCTTAGTTTCTGGACTCAGGAGGCCGCAAGCAGCAAGCCTGAGATGAACTTTCAATAACACCCATGCAGGCTTTGAGTTGTCAGAGAGTAAAATAGTGACTTGTTCTTGATTAAGGAGAGCTGAGAAATTTTACAATTTTCAAGACATGCACGATCTCATGGCTGAAGTGGGTGGCCTTTTCCTTGGGTTAATTCATAGTAAATATTTTGGTAGTATTTTAAACATTCTTACTCCTATATAAGGGAGTAATCACATCATTTCATGCCATGAATAGTAAAAACATCCCTTGGATATGATAAATCCATTTGAGGGCTATTTCCTGCAGCACTTTGTGCACAGTTTTCCATGACTTCATAGTTTGCAAAAGAGGGTTGTGAATTGATTCACTAATAGTTTCACAATGTCATTGGCAGGACAACCAGGTGTGGGTCAAGAACTATAAAGCAGTGTTGAGTTAGTGTAGTTTTGTTAGTACTAAGCTGAAAGTAAGTCACAAAGAGTAGATCAACAAGTTCTGGAGTGTCAACTCTGCCAAAGACTTTACTGGATGCTGAAATGGATGAAAATACAAGTTCAGCTTGTGAAAAACAAGGTTCACTCTCCTGTTAGGACTGAAAAGTTTAATAAAGGACAATAAGGGACAAAGATAATAAAGCAAAAGTCACAGCGCTGGGTGCTTTGGCACTCAGCCGAGAGCACACCTGCTATCTTGGAGACACCCTTTACATACACCTGGAGTATTACATATTCATAAATAATTATACATATTCATAAACAATTATACATATTAAAAACCCTTTCCAGGAATAGTTCAAAATGGAATGCAGTTTTCTTGTTTCATCAGTAGTTCCTGGAATCAGCAGATCGCTGTGGGGATAAGCCTTCTGGTGTCGCATATTCAAACCTTTTTCAGGAACAGTTCAAAATGGAATGCAGTTCTCCCACCTCGGCTCGATCGGTTCGGTAGTTCCTGGAATCAGTAGATCGCTGTGGGGATATCTTATCTGTTGCTGATAGTTGGTATGCCAGTAGCAGGAGCCCAAATAGTTTATAAGTATAGCTATTTCTAAGTTTTTTTGGTTGAATGAAAAAGTATTAAAAAAACCACATCTTCACAACAAAACTACCTTGTATAGCATAATGAAGCTATTTTACATATAGCATCTATTTGTGACAAAACTACTGTTACAAAAGTTACTTTTAATATCACTTATTTTAACATTTGCAGAAAGCCAATATTATAGTATCTATTTATCACAAGGTGATGTCTCTCCGATAGAAAGTCTGAAGATTAGTAGCTAACTTAAAACTCAGCAAACAGCAAATTATTTATTATAGCAAGAGTTTATTTTGCCTTTCTCTTTGCTGATCCTTGCCTTTAGCTGCCTAGTGTGGTTTTCTGGGTAAGAGATAAAATTAAGTGAAATAACTCACTCCTAAAGAGCTACAGGTAATTGCAGAAATAAGTGATTACAATGAGATCACCTCTTACTGGAGAAGTACAGAATTTTGTCCTTCTTGACAGATTAGAAGACTGAAGTCAATCCAAAATAGCTTTTAGATGCCTAAACTTTCACTGACTTCACTGGAAGTATGTGTGGGAGAGCTGAAATTAGATGACAAACACTTATTCAATTCCTTACTTAACAGTTTAAAGGAATTATTTCACTTCTTGTTTGGAGAAAGTGATTTCATAGAGACTTCTCCTTCATGGCTTTCATCACACTGTCAAAAGCAGCTCCTATATAAGAATATATTTGTTCCTAAAATAAAGAGGCAAAACCAGATTAAGCCTGGGAACTTTGTGTAAAGCAGTGATGCGCCAAACCATGTCTTCTTGTCACAGAAAACCCTCATGCCCTGGGCTTTTCAGGTGATCTTGGATGTGTTCTACAGCCCTGACAGTTCTAGGGTGTGTTGTGTTCTCTGTACAGTTGCTCCTGACCACAAGATGAGTTTAGTCCCTTGCCTGCCCTGTGCCTGCATCCTTATTTGCTCCCGGGATGGATGCTCAGGAAAAGCCACCTGTTGTCAGAATAACTCACCCTTGGGAGACCCATGGTGACAAAAACCAGCAGACATAGTGATGGGGGTAGATGAATTGCCTTGATGGGCTCAGGTATTCCCAGGATGTGGGGGGATGCTGTTTTTTAAAGCATACATATGTGGAGAAGAGTTCAGGGTGCAAAAGTGAGTAATCGTGTGATGATATGAACAGTTTGGGTTTTCTTTTTCTCTAGAGCCATGGATAATTTGCTATGAGATTGAATTGGGGTCAGATGAAGAATTTGCACTAACCCAGCACTGCAGCTGTCTTGAGCAGTACTTGGGGTGCTCAGAACCATAAAGTGCTGGTGAGCCATAGAAAATAAAACTAACGCTGAGAGCCAGAAACAAAACCTGTTTGTAAAAACATATGACTTTGACAAATGATTTCTTGCCCTGGTTCTGAAAATCCAACACTTACCCTTAAAAGATGCTTTACATGTCCAATTCCTACGCTTTGCCAATATAAAAGTTGTTAAGAAGGAAAAGGCAGCCAGAATTGGGGTTGTGGGTTTAAGTGTTGGTTTTTTTTTTTTTCTCAGAAAATCTAATCCCAGATTGAGGACAAAAATGTTTCAAATATTACAGGAAGAAGAAAGGAATGCATTAAGCTGTAGGAATTTGGACATAAATACCTTGGCTTGTATCTTAGCATTTATCTGCATTGGATCCAGGTTTCTGTAGCCTCAACTGGAACTGGAACACGACAGACATGGGAAGCTTCAACATGACCGTATGCTTTGCGGTAATCGCTGGCATCATGTGCAGGGCTGCAGCCTTCTTCAGTCCAGAATAAACCAAAAGCTCAGGATAAGACTGATCTAGAGTATAAAGAACTATATGATATTTGCTTGTCCTGTGGTGATTGTGATTATAAGAAGACTTTAATTGGTTAAGACCTCTTTAATTGCTGAATAAGCAAAGAACAAAAATATTATCTCTTCCCACAGGAGTGCACAGCTGTAGCCTGCACACCTTTAATTCTTTACTTATTGTGAGGTAGATGTGTTTAAAAATTACCCTGCACAGGTATTTCAGACGTCTCTTAATTTTTCTCATTAAATGAATAATCTATTGCAAGTCATCTCATAAATTATTTTATCTTGTTAGATTTCCTACATCCTTCAGCTTTCCTTTCTGAGCAGATACTTTAAGAAAAATAGTACTGAATACCTGTAATTTGGGCTAGAATTAGCTTGTATGATATGCTGCAGAAATATGCTTTAGATAAGGGAAAAATATTTAAGAATTAATTCTACATTTCTGTATATGTGGTGTTTACTCTCCATGCTGCCCTAAGCACTGAGGTATGAAAACTCAAAGAATGGTAATTTTTAAGAAAGTCTACATTGAAAATACAGTTTTTATTTCAATCACTGTCCTGCTCCAGATATAATTGGCATTAAAATTCTTTCCTGGAATGTGGCTAGTTTTATAGTTAAAATAATCAGGAAAATGCATATATATAATAAGAAGGAATAAATAAGAGTAGGGAAAAACTGCTGCTGCTGTACTGCTGTCAGGACATAGCCATAGAAATTTCACAGGTAGTTATTATTGCATTTTACATTCTGTTGGAATGAGATAGTTTTGAAATTATAATGATGCTCAGATAGTAAAACTGAGTAGAGCTCCAGCATTTATAAAGCAGGTAGTAATCTTCCCTTCACTCTGATGGTGTTTGCAAAGTTGATCAACCCTCCCAGAACAAATCACTGGGAATAACCTGTATTTCACATTGGTTCATTTTCAGTGCGGACACCACTCTGGATGGTGCAATTGGAGGAGCAAAGGATAAAGAAGGGATAGGGAGTGCATAGGACAGAGGAAATTTCAGAAGAAATGTATTTAAAACAAGAATTTTTTGCTAGTATGATTGAAATATTAACAGCCTAATCCAAGAAGCGAGTAATAGTTCAGACCTAATAATTACGTAAGAAAGAAAAAGAATATTTCAATACAGAAAAGGTTTCAATAATAATATAATGATGATAGCTATACAGTTACAATTATTATTCTCACCCTGTTTAGTTTCTAGACCCCTTCTGCCTCACTCTTTCCCTGCTCATCTGAGTCCTAATGTTGATGGTTTCGTTTTGGTGGTTGGTGGTGAAGGGAGAGCTTTGGCCCACTGCCAGCATCTGGAAGCGCAGGACGTTCACAGTGGTGTTTTCCTCTCCTTCATTTCAAGACACACATGGGGCCACATTTATGTATTTGGAAACTTATTTTTACACCTTGCTCTTTTTTCATTGCTCTGCAGCTCCACGTTACATCTGAATTTACAATATATGGCACATTTTACATGTGTTTGAAGTAAAATTGTTCTCTTTGTTCTCTCTGTTACCCCTAAAACCAGGTTTGGCTGGCTACAGCCTGTCTACCTTGTGCAGGTTGTAGTGGTCAAGGAAAGCTCATCTAGGGCAAGCCCTTCCTCTGAGGCCTGAAGAGCTCAGTACAAAGCCTGTGGCTTCTTTGTGACAATGGCAATACTATATTACAGGTTTGCATGGTAATAACCTGTCCGTTTTCTGCAGTCCATTTCCCTTGTGCAACATCCAGTTGTTGAACTAGGGATGTTTGAATGCACATCCTGCCCATCCTTTTAGTATCCCCCTATGGGTCTGTTGTGAATTTTCTTTATAAGAAACGTTTCTATCAGACATAATTCCAGGGAAGAAAAAAATCTTTCAGAGAAAGTTGACTTAAACCAGTCTTTATCTTTGTTCTTTAGGTCTCCCAAACTAACTGTGTGCTCCATCTCTTAAGGACCAACTGGAAAAAAAGGAAGAAAGTGAATTCACTGTGTTTGTCACATATGACAAAATCCATAGAAAGGACAATTTCTTCTTCTTAAATGTCTGTAGGGGACCAAGCACATGAAGGTGCTCATGTCATTGGAATCTCATCCAAATTAGTTGGCAGGGGAACACTAATAAATCAGATTAGACAGGTAAACCTACTGTTCCTGTCATTTTTAATTAAATTAGCTTTCTTTCTATCTGTTGAAAATATTCTGAGGTGTCCAGTGGTGAGTCACTTCATCTCAACCACCCACCCAAAGAAGAGGAAAGACAAAATGCAGAAGAAAGGGAGCACAGCTCACAAAGGGCCTGCGAATATTGAGCAGGGTTTATGTGACAAGCCCTTGTAAATGTAACTTTATCATAGAATAATCTAGTTTGGAAAAAAAATCATCAAGTTCAACTGTAAAAGTATGCTGAGTTTTATTATTTTATTATGCCTGCGGTCCTCTGCCAGGCAAGCCTATGCTAGTTCCAGCACTAGCTGGAATCTTGCTCCTGTGCTTCCAGCAGAGGCGGGCTGTTTCTGGCAGCATGGGCATGGAGGCTGGCCACGCACACACACACACACACGGGGCAGGGGGCACCGCCCCACCCTCGCACGGCTTTCCCTGTTCTACCACTATTTCCCCACATGGTTGTTTGGAGCCAGGCAGCCATTCCTCTGGTGTCCTGCAGCAGCTCAGTACTGCCAGTTTTACCTGAATAACTTGCGTCCTAACTTTAAGTGAGTGTTTTCTTAAAGATGGTTTAGAAAAAAACACAGGGTTGCCTATAGGCAGAAAGGGACCCAAATCAGAAATGTGTCTTGTGGTAGTAGAGGTGGTAGAGAGGAAGTGACGCTTCCTCTCCAAAATGTCTTTTTTTTGTACAGCGGTGGAAGGAAAGTGCTGTGAGACTATGACCTGGCCCTGAGGAGGTTTGTAACCTCCCTCTCTGCCAACTTCTGTGAGCTTTTCTTCTTGGGACTGTTTCTGGTTGAAAGGCAATTGCAGGATTTATCTCACCAGCAACATTAGGGAGTTAATGTTCTTTAAGCTTCAAACCATGGATGTAAGCGAATTATGGAAGCTCCTTTGCAAACAGAAGTTGTTGGAAGATTCCAAGATGTAGTTAGCAGCTAAGGAGTTGCTTAAAGGAGTGTGCAACAGGCTAAGTCCTGAGAGAAAGCATCTTCCAATGCTTGTGCATCTCAGGGAGGCCCGGAATAGAGGGATCCCACCCTGTACAGTTATTATGATTAGGTAATTCAAAAGCCTGGGAAGGAATGTGAATAAAGAGGGCAGATAAAATCACCCAGGGACTCATACACAAGAACAGATACTCTGTTGGTGTGCAAGTGATGAAAAATACTAAATAGTCATATCATTTTTGTCTACAGTGAAGAAAAAATATCAAGGTTGATATTGTGTTGTCTTTACAAGCTTGGTACTCTGTGGATGGTCCCAGTAGAACTTAGGACGCAAATTTCAGAAGGAAATGCATTTCTGGAATGAGGTGAAGAAGGATTATAAGGGATAAAAGGGCAAAAAATCATATAATTGATTACTTCTGATGCTCTGAGAATAATAAATAAATTCTCTGATTAAAAGTGTAGAGTAATTCCAATGCACAGAGCTAATCTGTTCATCAAGCAGGATAAAATCTAACAATAATCAGTAGGAGACGCAGATGATGACTGGGAGCAAATCCTGCTGCTTTCTTTGAGCTACACCAGTGAATACTGGCAAACACTGGTGATGGGATGCACTGTCAGAATCAGGGAACATTATATACAGTAGCATTGTGAGAGCAGATTTTTTTTTGCCACATGCTAAATATGAAAGCTCCTATGTTCTTACACAATACCCAGTGACTATGCTGGAGGTTTGATAGCAATATCCTTTACTTGCACATCTAAATGCTTTCAAGTCATGGTAATGACCAGTGTGTTGACAATCAGGTGGAATGGCCTGTGCCATTTCAAGTGTCTATTTCCCTGCAACAAGCCAGTTACTTGCAGCAGAGAACCACCATGTGGCCGACACAAATCATCAGGAGGCATTAAGAGTAACTGGAATTTTCACTTGTTATTTCAATTAGCACACTTAATTCTGAGTGCTGGCTGTACAGTGTGCTGGGATAGCACCAAACACAGCATTTGCAAAGACGTGCTTTAGACTAGGCTGTGTGAATGAAATGCAAGATTGAATGAGTGCAATTGCCTCCAGTCTAGATAATTATTGTAGCACTGTTTATGGCATTCGGTGAAACAAGACAATATTTGTGTGACACTTTGGCTCTGACAGGACATCTCTAGGGGACACAGAATAACAGCCATTGGAGTGGGGTGCATTTCTCTATACTGCTTGCTGACACACTCCCTACACATGATTCTATCACATCCACTAGAACAACTTCTACTGGTGTAACTGGTGAAGGATTAATCCATGCAAGGAAAAGACTCTGTGGTCTTGCCTCTTCTTCAAGCTTTTGAGAAGCTAGAATCCTTCTTTTGAGGCATAAGAGAATACTTCCTAGTTAAGGGCTCTGACTTTTATCTAGGTAGTCAAAATCTGGCTCCTGATTATTTGTGAATGTTAATTGTTCCTTGATGGTAAGTTACTAGGGAATTATTTTATAGCCAACCAGTGGCCTAACTCATTCCCCTCCCCCAGCGGGAGTCCTTGCATTTGGCTGTGATGAACTTTTATCATATAATTTGAAAATCAAGCATGAAAAGGGTTAGAAAAAGCAGTCAGACATATTTTCCCCATTGACAGGATTTAGCAGTTAGGTATTAAAGCAATCAAGACTTTAAATCTTCCACTTATGTTATTATAGTCTTTACAATGACCTTTAAGGTGAAAAAGAAAAATCAGTGCATATGTTGGGTATTAGCATTTCCCTAAAGAGTTATTTTCTCTCCTTGCAGTTTTCTTCCACCTGCCTTCCACTGTTTTTCATAATAGATAGAAGAGGGAATGCAAAATCATTCCTTAGAATGGCTTTTTCCTCAGAAAATTATTTGTTTTCTTTGTCTATGCATATGTAGTGAAAGCCTCCTCCTGCTCATGATAGAGGGCTCAGAGTTTTTGCCTCTGAAGTAAGGTATTTTAGTGCCAAGAGAGTAGGCAAATTTTTAAAAAGGCTGGGAATTTGAGGTGCTGAATTCTCTTGAAAATCTGACTTTAGTGTTTCTCTATAAAGGAGTTTATGCCCTCAGCTGAGGCTCAGCTTATTTTTTGAGTTCTTGCCAACTGCTAGAATGGAGCCACTGAAAACCCGTTTTCTAAATTACCACCTTTAGAGGCTGCCCAAACCAACAGGAATTTTGTCTCTGTTATTGATTTATTTAAAATTAATTTAATGAGTCTAACTCTGGTGTTCAAAAGTGGTCATTAATTAGCTAACGTTTTAACATAAAATGATCAGTGGATCGAAGAGGATAGAAATACAGTTAACTACTGATTGCTGGGATTAGGATACGGTAAACCATGGGAGACTTCCAGTCTGCCTCCTATTCGAAAGCCTGCCCTTGGCTTAGAGGAAACAGGAACAGATTATCTCCAGAACACTGTATGCCGATGGCAAAACACAGTCTCCTGGGAACCAGCAGTACGTCAGTTTTGTTTTGGTTATTTTTCTGTTTTCATCTGGGCTAACGTTCTTCATCATTACAGCACATACTTCTTCAGACCTTCTCGAAAAGAGGAAGTCTCGGGCTGACTGAAACGCTGTGATTTTGATGCTACAAGGCTGCGTTATCCCAGCTACCACGCCCCCCGCCGGAGCCGGCCGTGCCCGGGGCGGGTGCGTCCCGCAGTCCCCGCGGGTGAGGGCCGGGCGCGTTCCGCGNGCAGCCGCCCCTCGCACCGCCCCTCGCACCGCCCCTCGCCGCTCGCAGCTGCGGATCCTGTCCCGGCCGCCGCTTCCCCGCCCCGCCCGGGGCTCGGCACAGGCCGCCCGGCCCCTCCTGTGTCTGCCCAACCTAGCCCGGGGCCGCCGAACCCCGAGCCATGGTCGTGGTCGACCTGCACAGCGCGGCCGCCAACGCAGACCTGGCCCGGCTGCGGCAGCACTGGTGGCTG
Source organism: Rhagologus leucostigma (assembly GCA_013397725.1). Lineage (NCBI taxonomy): Eukaryota > Metazoa > Chordata > Aves > Passeriformes > Rhagologus > Rhagologus leucostigma. Next base: position 246,994 of record VZTD01001936.1, on the reverse strand, counting down.
AACAAACACCGCATCAATGGCTACAACCGGGACAAGCAGTAAGGGCGAACAGCAGGCCCTCCGCGTGTTCAAAATGTGGAATTTGTCAAAATTATTTAAAGTCAGGGTGGTTTTTTAATGTATGTATTTTGCCTACTTTCAAGCCTAAGCTGCGAGAAAGGAGACAATCAGTGGAACAGGCAGCAGCTAGTATCCTTTAGCCAAGGACATCCTGGAACTAACAAGCTTTAAGGATGTAGTAAATCAAGATATTGTTGTGTCAGTAGAATAGACAGCAGTTAGTATTCCTTAGTGAAGGACATCCTGGAACTTGCAGGTTTTAAGGGTGTAGTAAATCAAGATGTTGATGTATTTCGGTGTATATACATTGCCAATTTGGCAAAAGATTCAAGGTCCACGTACCCTATAGCTGTATTGTCATCATTATAATACTAAAATTCACACCTACAGGTTAAAAAGACCCCTGCCCAGGTGAAGACCCCTTCCCTAAGCATGCATAGAAGTTAGCTGGGATTACATGACTTGTATGGAAACTATTAACCAATCATAGTAGAGGGGCTGTACTTGGAAAGTAACTAATTCTGAACTTCTAGGTAGAAATAATAGCATGGAAAGTCCAGTGGGGTGTGCTTGTTTCATGAAATACCACTGAGCACCCCGGCACGTGTAACTCTGAAACACATAATCAGTGTCTCTCTCAAGTGTGTAATTGTTGGTTTGCTGCACACCAGGTTACAACCCCAATTTTGCAGAGAACACACCCACCCTGGCTGGAAGAGCCAGCCAAGCCCAGCATTGTGCCTGGCAGCACGGCCAGCCCCAGAGCATCAGCCTTATAGGAGCCCTGCCTGAGCTGGAACAGGAGACAGTGAAAGACCCACTCTACTCTGGCCTGCCCTGCTCTGCTCTGCCAGCCTGGGCCCTGTACTTGATCTTCTTCTTGTCCCATCCCTGTTCATCCAAGTGTTCAGGTTGGGTGGGGCTCTCAGCAACCTGGTCTAGTGGAAGGTGTCCCTGCCCATGGCAGGGGGTTGGAACTAGATGGTCTTTAAGGTCCCTTCCAACCCAAACCATACTAAGATTTGATGATTCTGTGGAGCTCATCAGGCCTTCATTCAAGCAGAGACAGCTCCTTTCTGGGTGCCAGACTGAACAGCTTGGTTTAGCAGGGCATAGATTCACAAAAAGACAGCACAGCCTTCCCAGTGCTGTTAGAAGTCCCATCCCGTCTGTCTCTGGGACAAAACTGGTGCAGGACTGATGGGGAGGAAAACCCAGGAGCTCCCACTGATTCTGCACTCTCTGTAGACTTACACATCCTCCATTGCTAAGTGATGTTTACCCTAGGTCAAGATCGTTTCAGTGTCTCATGCTTTGCCAGTGAGAAAGTACACAAAAAGCTGGGAGGGACCACAGCCAGGTCAATGTTCAGAATGGGGTTTGGCATCAGTCAGTGGGTTGTGAGCAACTGTATTGTACATCACAGTGTTTTTCTCAGGATTTTTTATTTGTTGTTATTATTGTTATATTTATTTTATTTCCTTTGTTCTATTTATCAATCTGTTTTAATTTAATTGTTATTGAAAGTTTTACTTTTGATTCTCCTCCCTGTTCCACTGGGATGAGAAGGGAGAGGGTGTGAGCAAGTGGCTGCATGGTGCCTAATTGCCGTCTGGGCTTAAACCAGGACAACTGAGTATGTTTAATTTCTAGGACTCCTCTGCATCTTGCTTGCATAAATGGCCATGCAGATGTTGTTCAGTTTCTGGTAGAAAAGAAGTGCAAGCTAAACCCTTGTGACAAATTCAATCAATCACCACTAATGAAGGTATGCAGAAGGGGCACATGTTCTCTAATCTTTGAAGACGCTCATACTTTCCAGTGTTGGGGAGATGCAGGAGTTCTGACAGTGAGGAACACAGATACTGGAAGTTATTCCTCCTTTGTGTCTTGTTTCCAGGCAGTAGAGCACCAGCATGGGGACTGTGCAGCTATTCTGCTGGAACACGGTGCCAACCATGACCTCAGAGGTGCAAGCGGTAACACTGCCCTTCACTTTGCTGTCATGGGTTCTAGCAGATCTCTAGTCGAGCTGTTACTTGAGCACGGTGCAGATATTGATGCTAAGAATGAAGTAAGCTTGGACTTTGGGTAAAGCTCCTCTTCCCAAGTCAACTTGCTCGACTTTTCTCTGTTATTCTAAGAGAGATGACTTCTCCTTTCAGTTTGGATACACTCCGCTTTTTCTTGCAATCACTGGAAACTGTGAAGAAATGGTCAAGTTCCTTCTTCAAAAAAGAGCTGACGTGAATGCTCAGGATAATGTTTCCAGGTAAAGGGTTTGCCAAAAGTGCATGTGGGACTCTTTAGCACTGTTCAAGTTGGATTGATGTGAGGCATAAGAATGAGCTTTGAAAAAGGACCAGGAGTCGCCCAAACAGATCTCCTGTGTGACTGGTGAAAGCAGACCTGTGCTAAGCTGCTCGCTTTCTTCAGGAGGCAATTTCCACGCTGAGGACTGCAAGAAGGCATTGTTTGCGGTGCCACACGCCCACATGTGCGTGCCAGATGCAGGCACACAGGCTCTGAGTCTTCTCTGGGCAGGTGGTTGTCCTGGAGACCTCCTGAGGTCCCACCAACCTGAATTCTCTGACACTTGTAGGCATTTGGCTGTGCTTTCACTCTGCCTGTAGGAGAGGGGAAATTAATTTTTTAAGGAGAAAAGAGGGATTAAAGTATTGACTATGCAATGTTTGTAAAAGCTGATGTATTCACTCTTATCTCTTGGATGCCCTAGGACCCCTCTTACAGTTGCTACTGATTCTGGGAATAAGAAAACCATACAACTTCTTCTTCACCATGGTGCTGTTTTTCCTGAGTCGAACAAGGGAAACGGTACATGTCAAGCTTTGACCAAAATGGTTAAAAATGATGTGTAAGTGTTTTACATCCTTGTTAGAACAACTGCATTCTCCAAATGTCTGTGCTGATGTACATCCCTTTTCGGTAACAGCAGGAGGGTTTAATGAGGTGCTGAGAGCTTTGTAGAAGCTGAGCTCAGTGATGTCTTCTGCTGTGTCTCTTTCCATGTCGAGTAGATTTAGAAGTCGAGGAAAACTTTCTCCCTTCCGCCCAGTTGCCTCTGAGAATTCACCTGTGTGCTTCCCAGTTCCACTGCACTCATTAGCAGCAACTACTTGCCTTTTGTTTCAGAGGGGATCTAACTGGTATCCCCTGAGTGCTGAACTAGGCTGAGGAAAAAAGCCCTCTTTCACAGTGGTGGTAGCCAAGGGATGGGTGAATGTACTGCATTATGCTTATGAGCATGCCTTGTCTAGCTATAAACAATTGCCTATGAACTCTTGTCACTGGACCTCGACTTCATTTCTCCTTCCCCTGCCCTTTCTGGCAGCCTGTATCGATGGGAATCAGGAGAGAAGGGAGTCTGTGTAAACTATGGTGTAGAAACCCTTTTAGGAATAAAGCATGTTTGAAGATTGCTCTAACATAATGTGGTGCTCAGTCCTTCCCTCCAGGCTTCTGGCACAGTATAAATGTTGTGCTAAATGCACCATTCTGCACAGCAGCCTTGGTCTGGAGAACGTATTTAATTTCTTTTCTTGTTTGATTCGGGGTTTTTTTGTTTGATTTTCTGATTATTAAACAAACCCAAGCCCCAACTAACCCAGGGTTGTTGGAAGACAACACAGGTCTTGGAATGCAAGTGCAGTATTTGTTGGCCTCTTGATAACCCACTTGGGAGCTCTCTAAACTCTCAGGTCCTCAGGCTAACCATGGGAATTTCAAAAGCCCTGCAAAGTGAGGACGGGGACTGAGAAGACATTAAACCATCTTGACATGGAGAGTAGCTGCACCATTAGCATAACATCCAGCTGAGGTAGAGGCTTTGGTGATGTCAGTCTGCCAGGGGCCTTGTTAAACTCATTGGCCCTTAAAATGGAGAGGGGATTTATCAGATGAGACTGTAGACAGACTGTGGCAGGAGTGAGTTACTCCACAGATAAGACTAGGCACCTGTACTGTGAGCATGCCTGTAATGAGGATTTCGGCCTCCATTACTCTAGGGCTGCACTACGTTCTTTGTGTGTGTGACCCTTCAGCAGTTGTCTACGAATATGGGTAGAATAGAACATGCATGGCTTTTGCTCTTCCTGCAGAGAGCGCATGGAAGTCTGGGGGGATTTTACCAAATGCCTCTTCTTCCTTTCTATATTTAGTATTGCTAAGGAACGAGTTGACAGCTCCTGCTATGAGACAACTCCTTTCACTCCCTTGGAAACACCTGCATTGGCAGAGTCGTGTAAGATACTTTGCTGTCAAAGAGGTGAGGAGGAACATCACTGTGGCCTGTAGCAGAATGACACCCAATCAATGGGATGCTGGTCTGGAGGGACGGGCCAAAGGACCGGAAAATAAACACTCAAGGCAATAACACGCTTATCTTATTTCTTAGGTGATGTGCGAAAAGAAGAAGCAGTGGAAACGGAAGACAGTGGTCCTGCTGCAGACCAACATAAAGCGAGTGTGTTCTCCGTTACATTGCAGCCCTACAGAGGTAATTTCAGAAGGACTAAATGGTTGCCTTTGTAAGCCTCCCTGGAGTGAAGCAGGTGGAGAAAAGCAGAGTGAAATAAGCACTCACAGGAATTACACACTTCTTATCTTTTGTTAGGAGAATACAAAGCAGAAGGAGCAGAGAAAAAGGAAGACAAACGTTCCCTCCGCAATCCTAAGGTACCTTCTCTAAGGGAGGCAGTGGGGTTTCTCTGACACTCTGGTTTCTGGGTTTGTTTTCCTTTGCTGCTGCTTCTGCCACACGCTCCTTCCTTGGACCTTAACCAGCTGCTGCTTCAGACAATCTGTTCAGTTAGGACTGGGACAAAATGAGGTCCATCTAATGTCATGTGTCTCCCTGCGGGTTACCTCCAAGCTGGATTTCTAGGACAAAAAAGTAAAGCTGCTTTCTGGTTACAGTCCTCTGAAGTCCTAGTAGGCTGGTATGGTGTGAACTGATTTTTTCCTCCTCACAAATTTCTTTTGTGATTTATCAGTGTCAAATCTTTGTCGTATGACCCACAGTTTAGATAGTTATTTCTTCTGCCTATGTTCTCTCAACCTTAAGGAGATTTATTTTGTCTCGTTTTGAAAACGCTGCTCAACAATAATGCCAAATGCACTGGCTGTGTTTGCCGTTTTTATTCTTTCCATCTCCTGATCCCTCTATTGTTAGGCGTCTTGGCTGAAGCAGAAGCTTTGAGCATGGAGGTGTTTCCACATGGACCTTGTTCCAGTTCTCACATGTGTCTTTTAAATTACATAGCGTCTCAGTGATCTTATAGAGAAAGTGATTAACCCCTTGCGGCGTCCTGCTGGAAAACACAGTAGGATGGGTGTGCACTCTGCTGCTGAGGAGCGCAGCAAAGGTAATTTCAGAGGGACTACATGCTTACCATTGTAAGCTTCTCTGGAGTGAATCAGATTTGGAAAAGCAGACTGAAACAAGCACTCAGAACTATGACGAGCCTCTTATCTGTTCTTAGGGGTCTTGCAACCAGCAGGAGGAGAAGCAAAAAAGGAAGACACTGTTTCTCCCTGGGATTCTAAGGTACCTTTTCTGAGGGAGACAGTGAGGTCCCTCTGATTCCCTGGCTTCTGGGCTCATTTTCCTTTGCTGCTGCTTCTGCCACACACTCATAACTTGGACCTTAACCAGCTGCTGCTTCAGATAATCTATTCAGTCAGGACTGGGACAAGTGAGGTCCAGCTAATGTCGTGTGCCTCCTTGCACCTGACCTCCAGTCAGAATTTCTAGTACAGCACAAAGCAGTAAACCTGACTGTTGGTTACAGTCGTCTGAAACCAGTAAAAGGCTGGCATTGTAAGGATTGCTTTTCCATCACTCAGATTACTCCTTATCCTATCCCGCTATAAAAGGGGAGTCAGGGAGGATTCTTTTTGGTAGATTTCTCGGATGAAAATAAAGCACAAGCATGGCAATATTATATCTGACAACTCTTTATTAATAAAGAAAGATGAGTGTTCCTACCGAAGGGGGATACAAGAGGGTGCAAAGAGGGGAAAAGAGATGGAGAGAGAAACAGAAGACAGGGACAGATTGTTACCGCTGTACCCCGGGCGGCCTGTCAGCGTCAGCTCGCCAGATGGAGCGTGTGTGCTGCAAGCTGTGATGAGTCTGAGTGGCTCCCGGGGCAGGCTAGGCATGATTTCCAAAGAGCAGCCGGCTGCGTGTCCCTTCCGTCAGCGGAGAACAGGCTGCTGTGGCTATGGGTGCACTTGTGGAACAGCTGTGGGTTCTCAGGGTTGGGGCACAGTGGCTGCGGGCGGTGGTGGCTGCTCTGTCGGGAAACAGCGGAGCACGAGGTTGCTGTGGTGTTGAGCTGCCTTGGGGAACTGCGAAGCAGGACGGGACAGGTGTGGACAGGGATGCAGGACCGCAAGGAGGAAAAGATGAGAGGCAGGGGAGAAGCGAGTGAGCTGACCCTCCGGGCGAACCCCTGCTCCCTCCAAGAAACCCAAAGAAAATGGCCCCTGTTGTGGTGCAATTCACTGCTTTTGTGTGCTAAGGCTCCTCCCATGGCCCAACTTCCCAGGCAGTTTTCCTGGGCAGCCAGGGATCTGCCCCACTGGCAAGTGGTGGGGTTGCTTGCAGCCAGTCACAGAAGCTTTCTCTGCCCTGAGCCGCAGCCAGGCAAAGGCTCCCCGGGGACAGGGCTTCCAGCACGTATACAATCCCTATAGTCATTTTTCACCTCATGTATAACATATGCTGAGGCATAAATAAATATCACATTGGTCCCTCTCACTCCTCTAGATGCAGTCAATATGAAACAGTTCCCGTATGACCTACACTTTAGATAATAATTTCTTCTGCCTAGGTTCTCTCTATCTTGGACAGGTGTCCTTGATCCTATTTTGAAAACTCTTCTCAATAGAGATGCTGAATATGCTGGCTGTGTTTGCTCTTTTTTTCTTTCATCCCCTGATCCCTCTCCTTAGCCCTGTTGGCAGAAGAAGTTTTGACCAAGGAAGAGGGTGGAGAGGCTGCCTATGCCAGTTCTCACATGTGTCTTTTAAATTACACAGATTGATTCTAAAGGTCAAGGGAAATTGTCGGCCAGTGTGCAGCTTCCTGCTGCGAACAGCAACAGGTTGGATGTGCGCTCTGCTGCAGTGGAGCATGCCAAAGGTAATTTCAGAGGGACTAAGTGGTCACCATTGTAGGCATCTCTGGAGTGAAGCAGGTGGAGAAAAGCAGAGTGAAATAAGCACTCACAGGAATGACACACTTCTTATCTTTGTTAGGTGCCTTGCCAGCAGCAGCAGGAGAAGCAAAAAAGGAAGATGAGGATTTCTCATCTTGGGATGCTCAGGTACCTTCTCTGAGGGAGGCAGTGGGGTCCCTCTGGCTCAACTGCTTCTGGGCTTGTTCTCCTTTGCTGCTGCTTCTGCCACATGCTTCTTCCTTGGATCTTGACATGCCACTGCTTCAGATAATCTGTTCAGTTACGACTGGGACAAAGTGAGGTCCAACTAATGTCTGGGGCCTCCTTGCGGTTGATCCCCAAGCTGGATTTCTAGGACAAAGAAGTAAAGCTTCCTTCTGGTTACAGTTCTCTGAAGTCCTAGAAGGCTGGTATGGTGTGAACTGATTTTTTCCTCCTCACAAATCTCTTTTGTGAATTGTCAGTGTCAAATGGTTGTGTATGACCCACAATTTAGGGATTTATTTCTTCTGCCTATGTTCTCTCTAGCTTGGGCGAGTGGACTTTGTCTTGTTTTGAAAACCCTGCTCAACAACAATGGTGAACATGGTGGCTGTGTTTGCCCTTTTTATTCTTTCTATCACCTGATCCCTCTCCTTAGGCGTGCTGGCTGAAGCAGAAGCTTTGAGCATGGAAGTGGGTGCAGAAGCCGCCTGTGCCAGTTCTCATGTGTGTGTTTTAAATTATGCAGCCTTTTTCTGAAATTGTAGAAGAAGTGTTTGCCGGTGTGCAGTGTCCTGCTGCAGACCACAAAGGAGTGGGCGTGCACTCTGCTGCAGCGGAGCACAGCAAAGGTAATTTCAATGGGACTAAATGGTTACCTTTGTAAGCTTCTCTGGAGTGAATCAAATTTGGAAAAGCAGAGTGAAACAAGCCCTCAGAGCTATGACGAGCCATGATGAGCCTCTCATCTGTTCTTAGGGGTCTTGCAACCAGCAGGAGGAGCAGGAGAAGATGATGATTCTCCCTGGGAGAATCTTTTCTGAGGGAGACAGTGAGGTCCCTCTGACTCCCTGGCTTCTGGGCTCATTTTCCTTTGATGCTGCTTGTGCTACACGCTCATAACTTAGACCTTCACATTCTGCTGCTGCAGACAGGCTGTTCAGGTGGGACTGGGACAAAGTGAGGTCAAGCTAATGTCCTGGGCCTCCTTGCAGCTGACATCCAAGCTAGATTTACAGTAAGGATAACGTAGTAAAGCTCCCTGTTGGTTACAGTTCTGTGAAAACTCTGCAAGGCTGGCATTGTGAGGACTGCTGTTTTCCATCAAACAGCTCTCTGCTGTACATGCAGTTTAACATCAACTGGGCTCCCATATGACCTACAGTCTACAGATTTATTTCTTCTGCCTAAGTTCTCTCTGGCGTGGGCAGGTGGATTTGGTCTCATTTTGAAAACCCTGCTCAATAGAGATGCCAAACGCACTGGCTGTGTTTGCCCTTTTTGTTCTTTCCATCTCCTGATCCCTCTCATTAGCGGTGTTGGCTGAAGCAGAACCTTTGAGTGTGGAAATGGGTGGAGAAGCAGCCTGTGCCAGTTCTCATGTGTGTCTTTTAAATTACGCAGACTGATTCTGAAGGTGAAGGGAAGGTGTCGGCTGCTGTCCAGCTTCCTGTTGCAGACTGCAATAGATTGGATGTGCGCTCTGCCGCAGTGGAGCATGGCAAAAGTAATTTCAGAGGGACCAAGTGGTTACCTTTGTAAACCTCTCTGGCATGAATCAGATGCAGAAAAGCAGAGTAAAACAAGCATTCATAGCTATTACGTGCTTATCTTTTCTTAGGCGTCTTGGAACCAGCAGGGGAAGCAGCAAAAAAGGAAGACAGGGTCTTGCCACCACCAGGAGGAAAAGCAAAACAGGAAGACCAAGATTTTCCCTGGGATGCTAAGGTACCTTCTCCGAGGAAGATAATGGGGTCCCTCTGACTCACTGTCTTTGGGCCTGTTTTCCTTAGCTGCTGCTTCTGCCGCACACTCGTAACTTGGACCTTGACATGCCACTGCTTCAGATAATCTGTTCAGATGGAACTGGTGAGGTCAAGCTGATGTCCTGGGCCTCCTTGCAGCTGACGTCCAAGTGAGATTTCTAGGACAAAGAAGTAAAACTTCCTTCTAGTAACAGTCCTCTGAAGTCCTAGAAGGCTGGCATTGTGAGAATTGATTTTTCCCAGCTCACAGATCTCTTCTCTGGATCCAGTCAATGTCAAATGGTTGTGTATGACCCACAATTTAGAGACCTATTTCTTCTGCCTATGTTCTCTCAAGATTGGAGAGGTGGACTTTGTCCTATTTTGGAAATTCTACTCAAGAGAGATGCCAAATGCACTGGCTGTGTTTGCCCTTTTTGTTCTTTCCATCACCTGATCCCTCTTGTTAAGCCTCTTGGCTGAAGCAGAAGCTTTGAGGGTGGAAGGGGGTGGAGAAGCTGCCTGTGCCAGATCTCACATGTGTCTTTTAAATTATGCAGACTGATTCTAAAGGTCGAAGGAAAGTGTTGGCCAGTGTGCGGCGTCCTGCTGCAGGCCAGAATAGAATGGACGTGCGCTCTGCTGCAGGGGAGCGCGGCAAAGGTAATTTCAGAGGGACTACATGCTTACCTTTGTAAGCCTCTCTGGAGTGAATCAGTTTTGGAAAAGCAAAGTGAAAGAAGCACTCACAGCAGCAACACTCTTATCTTATTTTTTATCTCTATTGTCAGCTGCAAGAGCAGAACAGAAGGAACATTTTACCTCCTCTTCTGAGAATAAGGTACTTAGCTTTCTTCCTAAGCTCTTACATTACCCTTGGCAGAGGTCATGTTTCTTCATGCTCTCTGCTTGAAGGCAGTGTGATGCTGCAGTCCTGCTGAGGGTTCGTTTCCCAACTGTTTCTCTTTTTTCTTGCTTGCTTAGCTTGCTACACTACAGGGAGAAGATCTTCAGCTAAAGGTTGATTCTTCAACTCAAACAGATTCTGAGCAGGACGAACAGGTGACTTTTAGAGACAGATGAAGATGTACCTAAATAGAACCTATCAGTGTAAGCACATGTGTTCTTGCTAGTGAGTTCATGTTGAAATAGCACTGAGAGGAGGTGAATGAATCTGGACCTGAGCTGTGTTTTGGACCTCATTTCATATGTATTTGAAGCAGAAGAGCTGCAAGAAGAGGTTGCTTGAAGTCCCATTCAGCTTCATTTCAAACACCTCCAGGGATGAGCACAACTTCTCTGGACAACCTGGTCCAGCGTCTCATCACAGTGCTTGGAAAATTTTCCTCCTTATAGCTAATCTAAATCTTCTGTCTTTTCATTTTAAACCATTGCCCCTTGACCTGTCAGTACAATCCTTAGTAAAAATATCTCTCCTTCGTTTGGTCTTGAAAGGCTACAATAAGATCTACTCAGAGCCTGTTTTTCCCCAAACTGAAAACCTACAAGTCCCTCAGCCTTTTTCCATGGGAGAGGTGTTCCAGCCCTATGAATGTCTTTGTGGTCCTCCTCTGGATTCTTTTCATCAGTTCCGTGTCTGCCTTGTGCTAGGGGCCTCAGAGGATGACACAGTACTTTAGGTAGGGTCTCACAAGAGCAGAGTAGGAAAGGAGAATAGCCTCCCTCAAACTGCTGGCCAACCTCTCCCTCAAACTGTAGGCCGATCTAATTATATAATTTCGTCAGTAAATGCATTGCTTTTGTTGCCATGTTCTCACTGATGTTGCCATGCTTATGAAACCTCATTTCCTTAGCCATTGGCCAGGCAGAAGCTTGACAAAATTCTCAAAAAGAACTCCCTGGAAGAAGCTTCACTTGGAACTATGAAGACCAACAGCAGGAAGGAACAGAAACTGCTGTTGGAGAAACTGGAGAGATTTGAAACTAGGGTATGGAAAATGCCTGTTTCCTGTCAGGGTCCCAGGCCTTCTTTGTAGTAAACGGAGCAGGGAATTGACCCTTTCTTAAGACTTTTGTGTAACATGGGGTGGTTCAGTGTGCAACTAGCTGTGATGGGAAGGAACAGCACTGTTGCCTTTGGTGTTTGCCTGTTGACATCACTTGAAGTAACAGTGGAGGGCTGCACTAAGGTGGTCTTAGTACACTACACAACTTTGCAACAGGAGTAAGTTGAGTGACACATAATTGACTCAACGTATTTTATAAGTCTGGTGACTACAATTTAAAAAATCACTGATTGTGGTGTCACTTTGTCCTTAATTGGAGAAGGACGTGTATTCCTTTCAAAAAGCTGTTTCCCAAGCTTCATGGAGCACACGGTATTTGCTTCTTCTTTTGGGTTTGGCAAAGGGGACTGTATGTTGACAGAGAAAGAGCAGGCCTATTGGAGTGTTGCTCTGATGTTTTATAGTGTTTCTTGACTACACCACCATTGCTATGGAGCTGTAAAGTCACTTTAGGAAGAGGAGGACTTTCTAACCATGTTGGAATAGTCAGCTGTCCTGGTTCTGGCCAGGACAGGATTAATTTTTGCAGTAGCCAGGAGGAGGCATGGCTAAGACCCTGAGGTTATTCTATACCACCTCACATCATTGCCAGAAGATGGAGGAAAGGGGGGGGTTGGGTGGAGAAGGGGAAGGGGAAAGGAAGCCTATTCCCTTGTGGATGAATAAGTGTGGCAGAGGGAGTGGTTGGTAACACCAGTTCTGAGCATTTTGCATGTGAATCGCTTACTTCTTTCTTGAACACTTTTCTTATGAATATTGTTGCTGTTACTGTTTGTTTTCTTATCTTATTGCTGTTTCCAGTAAATTGTTCTTAACTGAACCCATGACCTTTACCTTCTGTGTCCCCAGTTCTCCTCTCCTTCCTGTCGCAAGGGCAAGGGGGAAAGGAAGGAGGGAGCAAGCAAGCAGCAGTGTGGTTTGGAGAGTCTCAGTAGGAGTGTGAAACTGGGGGAGTACCATTCCTAATCCATGACACCAGAACAGGCTACAAAATGTGTTCAGAGTCCTTGGGAGAGGAGAGAAGTGTTGTGCCAGTCTTTAGGAAACACTCTAGGAAATCAGTGTAGGAGAGGGCCCACTATAAAAGATGAAGAAGTAACACAGGTTTTGAAAGTTAACATCAGAGTCAAAGCAGTCCACTTTTTTTAATATATAAAAGCTTTCTACTGGGGATTCTTCTTGTGGTTTGGCAGCTCAAGGACTTGAAAGAACATCTTAACAAGAATGATTATTATGCTGAGTCAGGGAAGAACGCCTCGAAGGAGAAGAAAGTAGTAACAATTTTGAGGAACCTGCAAGGCTGCCTGGTTGATTCTTCAGCTGCAGCTATCATCCCCCAGCTGGAAGAACACATTCAATGGTAAGACAGTGGAGCAAGGCTTCACTTTGTGTGATTGTGTGAAAACAACAGGACTGTCGTCTTGCGTCTCAGTGAGATACTAATACATGATTTTCAAAGATACTTTTGTTTTACATGAGGTTCTTTCATGCTCTTTCTTTGGGATTTGTTTTCTTGTGGACTTCTGTGATAAGGCTTGTACTTCTTTTTCAGGCTCCAGATTGAAATAGCCAGACTGGAAGCTACAATCCAGCAACAAGCCAAGACTATTGAAGTCTTAGAGAAAATACAGCAAACCTCTTGCCTCAGTAAGCTACTCAGAGCCTTTCCCTGTTCATGACCTACCAAGCCTAGTTCCATATTCATGTGGGAAAATTTTAAGATCAGGTTTTCCTAGAGAGAGTCTAGGAGACATCAGACCATATAACTAGATAACCTGAAAGACCCAGTCATATTCTAGAAGAATGGGTGTACGGGTACATGTTGGAGGGAAGACGTAGTTGGTGGTTTGGGAAGTTTGTACATTCCTAGTACCTCAGCCAATGGGGAACGGAAGAGGGCAACATGTGGTCGGGAGTTTAGGATAAGAGGAGGCTGGATCCTCCAAAAACTCGAGAGACCCCACAGGGGTACGGCCCAGTAGACTCTCCCTTTATTCAAATAAAGTTGATTTTTGCAGGACTCTTCTGTGAACACCGGCCTTTGGCACCATAATTTTCCACACACTATCAAAAACTGTTTTGGAGTGAAGTTTGCAAAGTGAGCCGATTCCTGAGGCTGGGTCACCCTGCGGGTGTTTCCGCCATTTTGGGTGTCTCTTTGTTTCCATGAGATTTGTGAAATTTAGCGATTTTGTATCTAGTGATTATTTGCTGTTATTTTTTGCCTGTTGCTGGTCGCTTGTCAATAAATTGTTATCTATTCACTTATATCTACTTGTATTTGTTCCTTATTGGTGGGAAGGGACTGGATGGAACTAAGAGGAGGTAACTCATTTTAGAGTGCCCACCTCTTTAAACTGTCTTAAACTAAGACAGATTTTTTAGAACTACCCCAGGAAGATGGTTATTGATATTGTTCTTGGTAGATACCTTTTCTGGATGTCCAGAAGCCTTTTTTTTGTCTCACAAACAAAACTCAAGAAGTAACAGAAGTTTTGTTAGAGGAAATTATACCCAGATTTGGGGTACGACTGGGCCTGTCTTCGGACAGAGAATTTCATTCTGTGGCTGAAACAGTTCAAAATTTATGCAAAGAGCTTGTGAGTTACATGGAATCTGCATGCTCCTTAGAGACTTCAGTCCAGTGGAAATGTAGAAACAATGAACCAAAACTTGAAACGGCAAATAAGTAAGATTTGTTGAGAAACCTCACTAAGATGGCTCAAGCTTTTCCTTTAGCCTTATTAAGAATTAGAATGCAGCCTAGATCTGAAGAAAGAGTAAGTCCTTATGAAATTATTTATGGCAGGCTGTATCAAACTAACTATCTCAGGAGAAAGCCATATGATAGGAAATAGTGATTTAAAAGAGTATGTATTATTTTGGGAAAAGAACTCTCAGTTTTGCATAGGTTTGTTGTTTAGCATCCTCAACAACCTTGGACACTCAGGTACATCCTCATCAGCCCAGGGATTAGGTATACATCCACGTGTGGAATGATGAACCACTTAAGGAAAAATGGAAAGGATCATTCCAAGTTCTCCTGACTACCCACATAGCTATGAAAACTATTGGCTGAGACTCCTGGATTCACTACACCTGGACAAAGCCAGTCCCATACCTAGAAACACTTCATTGGACTGTTCAGCAGACAGCAAATCCTTTACAGATAAGATTGAAAAAAAAAATTTAATAAATTGTACTTGGGATCAAGTGAATTTTTTTTATGGTTATGCAGTGTATAGTAGTGTTTGTCTAAAATTGAAAGGTTAATGAAAATTATATTTCTATACTTACTTTGTAGAATAGTAGCTCAAAGGGATGTAGCTTCCTCTGGAGAAACTGGGAACCTTCTATTAGATTTAGTTCAAGGGCTTGGCAAAATGTGCAATTTGAGTAATATCACCACCTGTATACCTATCACTGAATCAGTGAGCCAGACCACTCCCTGAGGAATTACAAAAGGCTGCAGAGACTAACTGGCTAAACAAAATTCTGCCAGAAATTGGGAGTTAGTCACTGAAGGGTTGGCTGGCTACACTACTTGAGACCCTAATCTGTATTATAATTATTACAATCATTATTGGAATTTGTCTAGGATCAATTCAGTCTCAGATGATCAATTGAAAGTAATATATGGAAGTAGAGAGAGAAAACCTCTCTCCTTCTCAAAAGGGGGATTGCCATAAATGCTCAAGAGGCTGGAATATCATCAATTGAAAAAGCAATTCTGGTACAGGAGAACACTAGAAGTACCTCTTGATGGGATTGGCTTACCTCATGGCTAACAGATCTTAGATGGCTTAGAAAATTTCTTATAATATGTTGGAATTGTTGCAGCTTGTATTTTGTGCTTTTACAAGATATTTTGCAAATCTTTGTAGTATAGATAAAGAATCAGTTTTAGAAGGAGGTAATTGTTGCCAATTACACAGAAATAACGGTTACTGGAACGTTGAGAGCTCAGTAACAAGACAAGGCAGTCCAGTGTGAAGAGCCTTGAGGGGAAGCTGTATGAGGAGCAGCTGAGGTCGCTTGGTCTGTTCAGCCTGGAGGAAACTGAGGGGACACCTCATTGCAGTTACAGCTTCCTTGTGAGGGGAACAGAGGGGCAGGCGCTGATCTCTTCTCTCTGGTGAGCAGTGACAGGACCAGAGGCACTGGCTTGAAACTGTGTCCAAGGAGGTTTGGGTTGGATATTAGAAAAAGCCTCTTCACCCAGAGGATGGTTGGGCACTGGAACAGGCTCCCCAGCACCAAGCCTGACAGAGTTCAAGAAGAGTTTGGACAATACTCTCAGCCACGTGGTGTGACTCTTGGAGTGTCCTGTGCAGAGCCAGGAGTTGGACTTGATGATCCTTGTGGGTTCCTTCCAACTCAGCTTATTTTGTGATTCTGTGGTTTGATGGATTTGTAGCCCACCAAGGGGAAAGGTGTGAAGAAGTGGGCACAAGCTGGAACAGGGGGAATCCCGTCTCAGCCTAAGGAACAACTCTTCCTCTTGTGAGGGTGATATGCTGAAAGTGAAATAAAATACATAAAGATTTAAAAAACTATATGGACAAATATAAGTATTTAAATTATGGTTTTAACACTTATGTTCTATCAACTTGTAAGCAGTCCTTGCACACTGTCCTACAAAGATATGCAACTCTGATTCCTTTTAAATTCCTCAAAATAAAATTGATTTTTGTATCAATATCTCCATAAATACTTTCCAAGAGCCAGTGTCAATATTGCAAGAGAAGTGATATAAATACTGAGAGGGTCAATGACTTCTTTTAATCCTTGTTTAGGCTGAAATAGAGCTATTATGAATAATAGGAAATATGCATATCTCCTTAGGTATAATTGTCTGTGGACTTCCTAACAAGGAAGTTATTTTCTCATTCAATATAGTTTATATGCAGATTGTAAACTACAGTAGATTTGCACAAAGTCCCAAAGTACCTGTTCTAAGTAATGTCGAGTGCTGAGGCTGCACAAATTTACAGCAACACAGAAACCTGTGTGTTTACTTTAGGATTTAATTTTAAACGTCTATGTATGTAACTCTTATAACACATATGTCTCGTCCTCTTGGATCTCTCAGACTTAAAGGAAAATTTATTCTGTAAGTTAAACTTTTGGAAGTTTTCTTTTGGAAAGAAAACAAACACATCAAACAAAGGCTCACATACAATTCCCTTTGTGCAGCCTAGTCATGTGAATTCACTAATTCATCACTTAATTAATGAGATTTCTAACTCACAAGGTCACTAACTCATAACTTGCAAACCTTAACTGGCAACTCATATGCCTACAAACAAAACAGTCATTTGGACTGGCTGCAAAAGTGCTCATTCTTCCTCCTCTGTCATGGTCCCTTGTATCACACCAGGAAGCACAAAAACCTCAGCAGTCCAACTGCTGTTGCATCTGCTTGAAAAGCTTTTAAGGTAAGCTGATGTCATTATACCTTCCAGCTTAGAATTTTTGTCTATACTATTTCCACGGGTTGGTGGATTGTGAAGAAACTGCCAAACATTCAATATGCAGGGATGATGGCTGCAGGAGATGGTGAGATGCAGGAGAGAGTGGCTGCATAATGACCTTTCTCCTGGCCATCGTGTCCTGGATGTATGTTGCTCTCACTTTGACCTAATGGTGCTGGTCCCAGCATAGATCAGGCCTTAGTATGAGCAATGTGCTAGCCGAAACCTGATCAGGAGTTGTGTGAGCAGCCACACACATCCTTTCAGGCTGCCTCATTCTGAATCCTTCCCTTTTGTTGAGTTAAATTTCATGCTTACATCTTCAAGACAACATATGTTTTTGGGGAGGCATCCAATTTAAGCAATACCTGGCCTTTAAGCTCTTCAGTTAACACTACAACAGCTGTAACTGCCAAGACTTCATTAGACACTGTATTGCTCAAAAAGTTAAATATTCTGTTGGCCTTTATTCACAGAGTGATTGGTCTCCAATGCAAGAGTCTTCTTGAATCAAGCTTTCATCTCAGCTTTAAGAAAAAAAATAAAACTAACTAAAAGTACTTAAGTATTCAGTGCTTCATAAAAGAATGAGCTGAAAGTGGAAGAAAGTACATTTGTGCCTAGTCAGTAAACTCCTACACGTGGACTTTGAAGAAGTTTGTAGCATTTAGTAACACTGCAACTATTTAGATGTAGACTACTTAGACTGAAAGCCTTTTATTTCCTTATTTTTCTGTAGTTCCAGATTGGCAGATGTCATAGCTGCCAATGGAGACTGTTATTACAGAAAGAGTGTAAAAACATAATGAGGTCAAAGAATTAGAAATTTTTGAAGTGTTCACCTAAACTTTAAATGCTAACCTTACTTCTCCTCGCCTCTGCATGCTGCTTTGGCTGCAGGGCTGTGTCCTCCTTTTAGTTCATAGGGGGAATAGATAAAAGCATTGCTATCTAAACTGCTGCGTAATGTTTTGGTAAGAGCACTGCCAAGAGACTTTAGAAGTCATTATGGTTCAGTTGCTGTCTCACTGATGCCCTCTCTGTGTGTGGAGCCACTTGATCAGAATCCATTTCCTGTCATGTAGCAAATAGCTTTGCCAAGAGTTAAGAAAATGGAGTATTTTTGGATTTGCCATTCCAGCAGGAATCCTCAGGTTAGGGATAAACTCGTGAAGGATTGTGACAAGGCATCAAAAACTCAGTTATTATTATCTTTTGGTTTTTTCTAAACTGCAAAGCCAAAATCTTATTTCAAGAGCAATACTGGGACAGTTATTCTGAAAGAGAGAAGCAGCTTAAGATACCAAAATTCTCTTCCTGCATATCTCCCGTTTTTACTGTCCATTTGATGATAGCTCCACTTTGAAGTACACCTAGCTGTACACTACCTGCCTTTGAGGCTTAGTCTTCCAAATCTCATGAAATTGTTTCTCCTAATGATAAAGAACAACAACCAAATTCTTACAGAATAAAACATCAAAAAGTAAAAATTACACTGATAGCAATTTAGTACATAATGTCAATAATTTAAAGCTGTGACTGAAATTGACTTTATGATAGAACATTTCTAAAAGTTTTAGCTGCGGCATTTCAAACAGAGCTTCAAAACTCTCCTTCCAGGCATTTTCTCCTGTGGTCTCTTTACCTCCATGCAGTTTCTTGGGTTTGTCCTTTTTGTGGCAAATGTCCCTCCACCTGTAGCCAAAATGCCTGGTTCTCTTCAAGCCATCAAACACAGCAGACCTGTTGCTGTAGTGCTGCCATTCTCTTCAAGCATCACCAGTTATTTTCCATTTCCACAGCTGGAATTCATCCTTGGCTAAGTGATTTTAAACTTAACTGCCTTGCTGGCTAAACATTATGATTCAAACAACAAAAAGCTGTAATGATTTCATACCCAAATATTTATTTCAAAGTAGTGCTGATTTCTGGTCAGAGAAAGAAGGATACATGGCTTAAAGCGACTGCAGGAGGAGGGCTGCTTTAATGAAGACAGCTAACACTAATGACAGAGTTTTGAGCTTACACACAATTACGCTTTGACTCAGATTCTTATTTTGAGGTTTGGAGCATGCCTGCGCCTTGTTCAAATGGGCCCTGCATTTGTTAATATTCATATATGCAGCACACGCATTTCTACGGCCTATATTTAACTAGTAAGTAATATTTATGTAAAGCAATTTCATATGTTAAGCCACATGTTAAATTGGTCTTTAATAGCGGAGCTGCTAGAAAACAACCCATTTCGCCACTGCTTGGGTCCGTCGGAGCGAACTGCGACACTTACAAAACAGAAGGAGCAGATCGCAGCTTCTCGCGCCTGAACTGCCGACAGTGCGAACCACGAGAGCCTGGATGCCGTCAATAAGATGTGCAGGTGAGGACCTGGTGAAATAAGAGGCCATGGGATCCTTTCTTGCTTTCTGTAATTCTTTGCTTTTTCCTACTTTTCTATCTTTCCTCCTTACTGTCTTCCTTGATAGTAAATAAAAGTGAGTTATCGTTTTGGTTACCCACATCTGACGTCGTTTGTGATTTAATCTTGCTCTGGGTATATTCAAATCCCTTGCACGCCCCATATTCACAGTTTAGGGTGCATTCCTGGATTAGGACATGAATCTGTCTCCTGCTAGTATACCCACTTCCATAACTGATGTTGCCACAGCATGTGGTGTGTTTCACATAATGATTTCAAAATGTGCTAAGGTCATTAAATGACATACCTTATCCAGTGGTAATTATGTAAGGAAGTAAAATGTGTTCACATTATTCATGTGGATTAAGTAAGGCACAGAGGGGTTAAGCTATTCTATCCATCCAAGCAGCATGGGAACTAGCAATAAAACCTGGCAATCCTGTTTCTCCTCACCCCACCTGCACGTGATGCTCACTTCCAATCACTAAAATACGCACCAATGTATAGATCCCATTCTTCCCCCTACCGTTTCCGATAATGTGACAAGATAACCTGACTTCGATGCTGTTTCTTAGGCTGGTTGAAAGATTCTGTAAGGGAAATAACCTATTACTGCTTTTAGACAGAATCACAGAATGGTTTAGGTTGGAAGGGACCTCTGGAGGGTACCTGGTTCAAACCCCCTGCTCAGGCAAGACCACCTAGAACCAATTGTCCCAAACCATGTCTAGACATTTTTTAGTACCACCAAAGATGGACATTCCACAACCTCCCTGGCCAATCTGTGCCAGCGCTTACAAGAAAAAAGTGTTTCCTGATGTTCAAAGGGAACCTTCTGTGTTTCAGTTTGTTCTCATTGTCTCTGGACCTGGAACTGAAAAGAGCCTGGCTCCGTTTTCTTTGTACCCTCCCTTCAGATATTTATAGGCATTGGTAAGATCCCCCAAAGAATGGTAGCTCTTTCTGTCTTTCCTCATATGTTAAGTACTCTAGTCCCTTAATAATCTCTGTGGCCCTTCACTGGGCTCTCTCCACTGTGTCCGTGTCTTTCCCATACTGAGGAGCTCTGGACACAGTACTTCAGGTGTGACCTCTCCAGTGCTACATAAGGGGGATATTCCACCTCCCTTGACCTACTGTCAATATTTTGTTTAATGCAGCTCAGGGTACTATTCACTGTCTTTGCAGCAAGGGCACTGCTGACTTTTATTCAACCTGGTGTCTACCAGGAGCCACAGGTCCTTTCCTGACAAGCTGCTTTCCAGCTGGGCGGACCCAGTGTATATTGCTGCTGGGAGTTGATCCTCTCCAGGTGCAGGACTTTGCACTTCTCCTTGTTGAACTTCATGAGGTTCCTGTCAGCTCATTTGTCCATCCTGCTGAGGTCCAGTATTGAGAAAGCATCTGATCCGTATTCCTGTGAATCATTACTGCAGGATGATGCTAAATTGAATTGACTCATGGGGGAGCATTTAACAATCTGTAGGCAAAGTGAACTACATGACACAAGACCATCTTGGCAGAGTCAAAGCTGGATGTCTGTGAGTTGTAGAGAACCAATGGTCTGAGACTCACTAAAAAGAAAAAAAGCATGAAATCAGAGCTAGGTGGCAAGTAGGGACACTAAAGGGGAATTGAAAGCTGGAGAAGAGCTTAGCATAGGAACAACAATGAGAGTTGGTGTACTCTAGCTCTGCTTCAATGCAGTAAAACAAGGACAAGCTTCAAGACTCACATAAACAAATGGCAACCAAAAATACTCACAGCCCAGATGGCAGGGCAGAGGCAAATATCTATTCCAGCATTCTCCCTGTGCCTTCATTTTGTTTTCGCTTGTGAGGTTTTTTAAGAGAGGGAGAAATGAGGAAATAGGATGTAGAAGGCAAATTGGAGATAGCCATTATTGTTGTGTTGCTAGGATTAGCTGGAACACATAAAATCGACTCAAGATGACCAATGGTCACTTCTCTAGACCCTTGTAGTCCAATGGGTTACTCTTCAAAGTGAGTGTACAGCTCCATCAATTCCAAATAGTGTAAGGTATGGGAAATCCATGCAGAAATTTAAGGTGAAGGTGTCACTAAAATGTATGTAACTACGTGCATATCTGTTAAGGGGAAGAAGGAGGGCATGGTATGATGGAGTGCAGAGGAGGGCACGCTTGCATGAGACCATATTTAGGATTGATTTATGGGGTTGGATGACTGTGGTCCTTTAATTTCGGTATCAAGTCAGTGTTTGGTAAGATCTGCTTGTGCAGGTGTTTTTATTGGAAGGAGCTTTCCATTAAGAACAACAGTAATAATTTGCTTCAGTACATTGTGAAGTTTAATCAGAAGAGATGGAGCTTATGTCCCGACCAGCTAGGAACAGTATATGGCAAAATGAGCAAAAGAATAGATTTTAATGCGGTGAACACTAAGCTCTGCTCGCTTTAGTGTCCTGATCAATGCCCCTGCTGAAGCTGTTGATGTGACGTTTTGCAACAGGAGCTCCTATGACATGGAGCCCTTACTGACTTAGGTTATCCAGTTGGCAGCTCTCACCAGTCCTGAATTCTGATGGTGCTGGATGCTCCTTCACTTTTGCACATTAAGTAATAAGATATAGAGTGGAAAATCCAGGCTGAGTAGTTTTCCTTAGCAGTGTTTGGTCACAAAGGTGGCTGTTGTGCAGTGGGCTGTGACTCACAGCTGAGAAACCCCTAGGCTGGAAGGAACATGATCAGTGCTGTCTTGCAGCGAGTGAGGGAAAATCCTGTAACAATTACCTTGGCACCAAGTACAAAAAGTAGAGACCAGGCTGTAATGAGGACAGAGTTAGAATCTAGCGGTTTCTGACAGTTTGATTTCTGCTGTTTGTGAGTAACACTGATGGCAGTATTCGGGGCTGACAGAAGCTGAGGTGCAAGGTTATTTGAGCATCTCAGGTGTACTGCAGGAGGGAAGGCACAATTTTATTGTTTGCTTTGAAGACAGATCATGTGCAAGGTGATAACTTCACTTATAGATACAGTCAAGCACGATGAGAAAACTACCTGAAATGACATTTTTGTTTTGAAGAATCTAGGCTGCATGTCATCTGGAAAAAGAATAATAGGATAATGCTGACTATAATTTCTGGTGGCAGACTTCTAGTCTGCCAGCTTCTGGAGTTGAATCAGATCCAGAGACCCTATGTTTTGGCAGCTGAATCATGGGTATTCCTTAATAATCTGTTACACAAAATACTTTTAAGGTCCATGGAAATCATTGTATTGTCTTTTTCTTTTTTCTTCATGTGATATGTGACAGCTATTGGATTTTTTTTTTTTAGAAACTCAAAAGCGAAATTGTCTAAATTCTGAAAGTTGAAAGACAGAAGGCTCCTAGCAGAAACAAAAAGGGCTTACAAATACAATATTCTGACTCTCATTATTTTTAAAACTTTGTGTTTGAGAAATCTCCCCTGTGATTTTTTATATGACGATTGATCAGACAGTTCATGCTGCTGACTGCTAGTATCTGAAACATAGACTAGAAACAAAGAGCTGCATTTTAGGATGAGCTGAGGAAATTGGATGTGTTAGCAGGTATGATAAGAAAGGCACTTCCATCCTGCCAGGACTTCTCGTGTGGCGACCAAGCAGCTAAGCTATCCTTTGCTACAAAGGCAATATCTCAGGTTTTATTTTTATTTTTTTATTACCTTTTAAAAATCATCATCATAACATGACATCCTCTGTCTTGGTTTGTGGGATGTCTGTTGGGAGATTTTCATGACAGTAGCTTGATTAACCTGTTGTCGTGGTTTAACCCCAGCTGGTAACTGAGCTCCACACAGACGTTCTGACAGTCCCCCCCTCCCCCACGATGGGCTGGGGAAGAGAATTCAAATAGTAAAAGCTAGAAAATCCATGGGCTGAGGAAAAGACAGTTTAGTAGGTAAAGCAAAAGCCATGCACACAAGCAAAGCAAAAAGAGGAATTAATTCACTGTTTCACGTGGGCAGGCAGGTGTTCATCCATCTCCAGGACAGCAGGACTCCATCAGACATCATGGTGACTTGGGAAGCCAAACACCATAATTCCAAATGTCCTCCCATCCTTATTCTCTCCTCAGCTTTATCGGTGAGCGTGACGCCTTATGGTATGGAGTATCTGCTCGATCAGTCGGAGTCAGCTATCCCAGCTGTGTCCCCTCCTGACTCCTTGTGCACCCCCAACCTCTTCTCTGTGGGGTGGGGTGAGAAGCAGAAAAGGCCGTGACAGTATGTGAGTGCTGCTCGTCAGTAACTAAAACACCCCTGTGTTATCAATACTGTTTCCAGCACAAATCCAAAACACAGCCCTGTACAAATTACTGTGAAGAAAATTAACTCTATCCCAGCCAAAACCAGCACACATGTGAAAATTTGCAAATTAAACTGATAAAAGCATACTGAGTATAAAATGAGTCAAATTACTCTGTCTTACCCCTAACACAGAATAAATACTGTCAGAGATGCTGCTCTCTGCAGCTTCTCTCTTTTCTGAGCTGAACGACTGTCGTCTAGGATTCCTGTCCTGAATAGGTTTCCATTGTCGTCCCTATTTGTCTTTCCAGACAAAGCTATCTACTTCCCGGATACTTGGAAAGATAAAATATTAGTTTTGGCCATATCAGACTAGCAGTCTGGTTTCACAACACAGTGGGTTGTCAGAATTTAGCCATGCTGGAGATGTAATCTTAATCTGACATTTAAATGAAAGTTGAGGTCATTCAGGCCGTATTAACTGAAACCAAAAGGCAGAAAATCATCAAGACCTCTGTGATTTGAGGCTGATAAATTTTAATGGCCCTTCAGTGATTTCAAGCGTCTTTTAGAGAGGATTTAACATTTCACAATAATTGCATCCTTATGAAATAGAAATCACAGTGGATGGCTTGCAGGGGAGTGATGACAATTATTTTTCATCTCATGATGTAGAAGAAAATGAACCTTTCCAAAATGTGTTCTTTCAGTTATAGTCCGAGAGTTTTATATTGTTTTATTGTCAGTTGTTGTATTTTCTTTTTTTCATAGTGGGCAACTTCTATTATGGAGAGAAAAAAAGGGTTGATTCTAAGGTTAAGAAATGTTGAACCATATTACTTAAAATAAAATAAATTTATAATAGCACAGAAGCATGTTTTAGAATTTTTTTTTGTGTGACTGTGCTGGTTTTAGCTGGGGTAGAGTTAATTTTCTTCACAGTGGCTTCCATGGTGAAATAACTGGGTCAGAACTTTTACCGGGTATGTTTGGGTATATTCCCCCTCACCCACCATGTTTGCGGTTTAGGACACGTTCCCAGATTGGGACGCCAAGATGCTCTGGTTCATTTCTGGATTCTCCAGTTTGGCTGCAGGGTTCAGCTGCAGCCTGGATCACTTGCCTGGTCTCCCCACGCCTGCAGAATGAGCACTGGGTCTCTTGTGTCTGGCCAAGAAATGGTTCATGAATCTGTCAGTAGCAGGTAAATGTGCTCACAGCAGTGAGCCCAGTGTTCAGCAGGAGGCCAGGGTCACTTCCCAGCTGTCGTCTGCCTACAGAAAAGACATCTTGATTATTTTTACAGTTTTTAACTTACAGCCTCTGTGCTCTTGACAGGTTTCAGCATGTGGACATGGCTTTCATGTTTTACAAATCTTCCAAGATTCAAATATCCTAATGAATTTCTATTTTCTTCTTTTATCAAAGCTTGTTTGATGTACTAGTCCTGAAGGCACCTGTCGCTATACGTTTCACACATGATGTTAAGCATTTCCAGGCTTGAAGCCATAACCTTTTTTATCTTGAACCCCTTCCTTCTTTTGACAAAACCTGCACAGGTGCAGAGCCCCATGGTGTTGAGTGCTCTACAAATGTGACACCAAAACAAGTTATGATTCCCTGCACTGAACTTCTGAGGTTTGACATTCATGCTGAGGAAGAAGACAGCTGAACCTGGACAACCTCTTCCAGTTTAGCGGTCTCTGGTGCACAACAGAGATCAACAAACTGGAGAGATCACAGTGAAAGACCACTAGCACAGAGATGTGCTCGACTGATGCGAATTGGGTATGTTTAGCTTGGAGCAGAGGAAGCTGAAGGATGATTTAGTTGCAGTTTTTCACTCTCATAATGAGAAACGTGGAGAAGATGAAGCCATCATTTCCCTGGATGTGTGCAGTGAAAGGAGAGGAGGCAATGGTCAAAAGTTGCGACAAGGGAAACTGAAACAGTGTAAGTTAAAAATCCTCAGCATGAGCGTTGTGTGGCATTAGGATGGCTGCTGAGAGAGACCAAGGGATGTCTATCACTGGAAAAATTCAAAACTCAATTGACAAGGCTATGGGCAACTCCAGATGAGCTCCAGAGGTCTCTTTCAATCTAGATATTCCTAGAACTCTTCGACAAATTACATCTTTTGCAGAAATTATTGGAAAGATCACATTGCAATTACTGAAAATAATGGAAGCAACAGTGTATACTCAAAATGACCCTGGAAGTGTCACTAACAGTGTGGTATCTCAGAACTCTGACTGGGTTGCAAAAATAAGGATTGCACTCCAGTGATCAGTGGAAAACATCCAGTGCTAAAGAGGAACCAGAACATGATACACCCAATACTGTGTTTGGAGGACCACTGGAAAAACTATTTTCTTGCTGGATACTTAAAGGTAAACTCTTTTTAGACAAATAGAGATATGTAGAGTATTGCATATATTATGAAGCCACGAAAACCCTAGTTTTCATGGAAACATGTGGGTACCACCAAAATGTCACAAGGGATTGACAGGTGAGTGTATTAAGTCTCTGCTACAAAAAAGAATAAAACTGCAAGTTTTGTATGACAAGTTATGAACTGCTGGTTCTTCCCTTGCTAATAGGAATATCCCAGAGGAACCATCTCCTGTAACTGTAGTCATGTCCTGAGTGACCACTATTAATTTGCAGGTCTGTTGTCAGTAATTAAATTGCCTCTTTGGCAAGAGCTCAGTGTAGCCAGGACCCACACATTGGCAAGG
Source organism: Rhagologus leucostigma (assembly GCA_013397725.1). Taxonomy (NCBI): domain Eukaryota; kingdom Metazoa; phylum Chordata; class Aves; order Passeriformes; genus Rhagologus; species Rhagologus leucostigma. The sequence goes on along the minus strand of VZTD01001936.1, from coordinate 220,856 downwards.
CTGCCTGTGGGCTTCTGCCATCTATAGTGAGGAGAAAAAACAAGTACATTGCAAATAGGGAGCTTTGTAGCAGCAAGAATAATGTAGCCTTAAATTATGCCTTTACCTCTGATTAATTGCATAGAGATGAAAGTTTCCAAATAATGGAAATCAGGTTATTTGGTTTTGTACTGCAGGCAGTCTGGTGCTCTCAATATGTGTTACTTGATACATTAACCTTACAAAGATGTTTTTTTGACTAACAGAAATGAAGACAGAAAAGAAGCTGACTGAAAAATCCATTTCATTAAGACTCTAGTTTCTTGATATAACTGAATTCTTGTCACAATCCACTGAAATTGTCATGTTACCCATAGAAGTGTAGCACCTTCCTGCAGCAGAGCTTGTTAACTGCACGAGAAAATTGAGCTGGATTTGTTAATTGGAATTGGTTTTGGCTAGCAACAAAGAAAAAAAAGCAAAGCTAATCTAGTAATGAAGTCATGGTTTTAGCAGATTACAGTGATAAAGATTTGGCTGATGAGGTAGCTACTGGGTTGTTCTATTAGAATTTAGTACTCCAGACTTTTAAAATATATTGTTCAACAAGTATAATTTGGAAGAAGTTTGGGAAGTTGAAATATAATATATATAAAGTAAGTTATAAAACTATATGAAGGAAGAAAATAAGCAAATATTGTGTTTTCTTTTCTTTCTTTCTGAGCAATGTGATCTAGTGGAATATTTCCTGCTCATGACAGGGAGGTTGGAACTAGATGATATTTAAGGTTCCTTCCACCACAAACCATTCTATGATTCTGTTTCTTTGTCTTTAGTTCCACTTTCATCTTTCAAAACGCTTCAGATTTTGCAAATCCTGCTTAATTTTAGTTTTTGGATAGAATTTTTTTTTTTCCAAATTTGAGACATTTCAAAAATTACATGGTAGTAAAATAAAGAAGAAGAAAAAATACCTATTTATATGTCATCTGTTCCATTGCACACTCAAGGACAGCTTGCATGACAGGTTGAAAGTGAGCTCAGTTGGGCAACCCATGCTGCCAGAGGGGCAGGGATCTAGATGAGTGTATGAAGGTATGAGTAAATCTCTATAATGACTAAATTTCTCTTCTTGAAAATATCTCTTCTAGTTTCTAAGCCTCTGTCGAAGTATTGTGAGGATCGTAGCAGAAAAGCTCTGCCCAGAGTCCCAGAGACTCCTAGAGATGTACTGGAGAGTACCTGGGAGGTGAAATATTACTGAAATTTGTTGAGGTGCATCCAGATTGTTGACCAAGGCATAATTCTGCTTTTTCACGTGAGCCCTGCTGGTGTTCCTACACTGATCCAAACTGACTGTGAGATAGTGGAAGGAAAATTCAAGGACTGGGGACTCCCATCTGTTCCTCCAGTGAAGGGACAAAGCACATCCACATAAAAATGTATCCAGTTGACAAAGCCATGGCTAAACAGATGGTGCTGTCAGGAGGGCTTTCACTGCTTCATCCAAGGATATTTCATGAGTCATTCTTTGACTGATGGCAGAGTTTAGAACACATGAAAGGGGAAGAGAAACTCAGGAGATTATTTTGTAGATCTGTTGAGGAGAGTTTTAAACCAGGACCAAGAGTAGCAATGGACAGTGCACTACAGATGAGTATAGACAAAGATGACCTGCTGACTTGGACAAAGGCCAAGAAACTAGAAGAGATATTTTCTTTCACAGGGTTTAGGAGTACCAAAGGGGATCATAGCATAAGTTGCCGAACATTTTAGGTTTCTGTATATGATAAAAACATCTGTAAACCTGAAATTATTCATGCAGAGGATCAGAATGGGATTTAATTTACAGAACAGACTTGGAGAGAAAATTCATATAATTGGCATATTGATTAAAGGTATTAATTTAAAGGGTATAATGTGTTCATGGACAAAAGGAAGGAAGTGTTCCTTGCATATCAAAGACGTAGGCTAGATCTGAGGTCTCCAGTGTGGTAGGAAGTGAGTCACGCTGAAAATCTCTGGGTAGGGATGAAAGGGAAAAAAATACACACAACACAAGTGGGTCACTAAGTGAAAAGTGTGGATGAGGCTTTGTGGGAGAAAAAGCTGATCAACCAAAACATAAATCTCGTGAGAGTGGGAAAATCACAGAATTTGCTGAGTTGGAAGGTACCCAAAAGGATTATCAAGTCCAACTCCTGGCCCTGCACAGGACACCCCAAGAGTCACACCGTGTGCCTGAGAGCATTGTCCAAACACTTGAACTCTGTCAGGCTGGTGCTGTGACCACTTCCTTGGGGACCTTGTTCCAGTGCCCAGCCACCCTCTGGGTGAAGAACCTTTTCCTGATATCCAACCTAAACCTCCCTGCACACAGTTTCATGCCATTCCCTCAGGTCCTGTCACCGGTCACCAGAAACTACCAGTGCCTACCCCTCCTCTTCCCCTCACAAAGAAGTTGTAAACTGCAATGAGGTCTCCTGTCAGTCTCCTCCAAGCTGAACAGACCGAGTGACCTCATCCACTCCTCATATGGTTTTCTCTCAAGACTCTTCACCATTTTTGTTGCCCTCCTTTGGACACTCTCCAATGGCTTAATGTCTTTCTTACACTGTCAAAAACGTCAGAGAATATTCAAGGTGAGGCTGCCTCAGTGCAGAGCAGAGAGGGACAATCCCCCCCCTTGCCGGGCTGGCACTGCTGTGCCTGATGCACCCCGGGACACGTTTGGCCCTCCTGGCTGCCAGGGCACTGCTGACTCATGTTCAACTTGCCATCAACCAGGACCCCCAGGACCCTTTCCACAGCACTGCTTTCCAGCTTCTCATTCTCCAGTCTGATCATACATCTGGGGTTGACCCATCCCAGGTGCAGAATCCTGCACTTCCCCTTGTTGAACTTCCTATGGTTAGTGATTGCCCAGACCTCTGATTTAACAAGGCCTCTCTGCAGGACCTTGCTGCTTTCAAGGGAGTCAACAGCTCCTCCCAGTAAGAAATAAAGGAACACAGAAGTTATACCTCTTCTGCTAAACAGGAGGAGACAAGGACCGATCTCTGGGTCTGAGGCACACGCAAGCATGCACACAGGTTTGCTTCCTTACTGCTGAGGACAAACCTTATTTAGAACAGAGGGACACAGTCTGCTCTTCACAACACTTGGTTCTGAGTCTACTCTGATCCCCTGTGGCCCAAGGCACAATCGTGATTTTCTATATCTTCCTTTGCTGTTCAATGTGTGTGAAATAATGCAAGGGCTGTGTTACAGCTCACCAAACTGCTGCTTTCACGGCGTGCAATGCAGAGCACATGCTGCTTATCCCAGGGATAACACATGAAGGTGGAGTCCTTCAAAAACAGGCTACATAGTAATTTTTCAGGTAAGATTTTGGTTAGGTGTTTTATTTTTAATGTACAGTCAAAATGCATAGAGCACCAGCAAGGCAGATTTATTATATTTCTGTAAGTCTGAACAAACAAATGAAGTCACTAAATAAGGAGCCAAGAAGATTAGAGGGGAGTTTGGATTTAGCTACTGAGGAAAATTGAGGCATGATGAAAATCTTAGAGGCTTGGGAACATTGCCTTATATAATCACACTGCACAGTACTGTTATGCACTGTATATATACACACCTAATTCCAAAGTAAACTGTCAATCACCTTCATTTCACATAAATGGAAATTGGCTTAGCTCCAGCTGATGCTCCTTGGATCAGACTAATGCTCCCCTGACACAGGCAATATCCATTTCTGTAAGAGCATGGCTCCTACTGACCCACCTCCTTCAGGGCCGTCCCTTGGCCTCTGCATGGCAGTTCTGTGCTAGAAGAGACCTGGGACCACTGCATGGGTCAGCATTTTCCTCTTACAGTCTTCAAGTACTGCTCACCCATTAAGGCAGATTACGAGCACCCCAAGACCATGCAGTTGTCTTCACTGTAGGATCTGGAGTCTGCCTTCTTTGTGACATCTAATTTCTTACTAAATGGTTTGATCTTCAAGAAATCCTGAGCTACTCATGAGTAGCTTATGAGATGTCACTCACAGTTCAAGTCTCTGCAGGAGTTTCTTAGAATGCAGACAGTCTAATGTCTGTTCAACTCCACAGGATTTCTGAAGCCAGCATGACCCTGTCTGACTTTGTTTTGGAAAATGTGTACAACCAACTCAGACCACGGCGTAAGTTTTCCTCTCTTTACAAACTGTGTTGTGGTTTAACCCCAAGTGGCACCTAAACTCCACACAGCCTGTCGCTTGCTCTCCTCATATTGAGTTGTGGGAGAGAATTGGAAGAGTAAAAGTGAGAAAACTCCTGAGTTGAGATAAAGAGTTGAATACGTGAAGCAAAAGCCATACACACAAGCAGAGCAAATCAAGGAATTAATTCACCAATTCCTATGGGCAGGCCATCTCCAGGACAGCAGGGCTCCATCATGCACAACACTGACTTGGGAAGACAAACACCATCACTCCAAGTGTCCTCCCATCCTTATTCTCCCCCCCAGCTTTATATACTATGTATAATGTCATATGGTATGGAATATCCCTGTGGTCAGTTGGGATCAGCTGTCCCAGCTGTGTCCCCACCCATCTCCTTGTGCACCCCCACCCTCCTCGCTGGTGGGGTGGGGTGAGAAAAGGCCTTAAATCTGTGTTAGATCTTCTCAGCAGTAACTAAAATATCTCTCTGTTATCAACACTGTTTCCAGCACAAATCCAAAATTTGCTGCCTGCAAAGTCAAAAAATTTACATTGTTTGAGGGAAAAAAAGATGCAACAAAGGTACAGCGAAAAGTCTCCAATTCACATTTTCAAATACCTAGAAAATTTTGTGGAAGTATATGAAAAGAAAAGAAAAAGATGGATTGGCACAAGCAGCTAACAGTGGGTTCCTGACTTTAGCTTTTGGCATGCATGACGTAATGTAATATATTGGGTAGGAAATCAAGAGCATTTCTGAACATTCACACAAATCTTGACCCTGCTGAATGTACTGAAAAGCAAATCTCAAGCACTGGTTAAAAGATTATTCCAGAAGCTGATTTTTAAATTTTTTAGACAAGTGGCCAAGATATTCCTAAATTTACCTTGTCGTATCTCAAGCTCCTTCAGTTACGGTACTGGTTTTGTCTCCTTACTCCACCAGTGGAGCCCTTTTTTCATGCCCTGATTCATCCCCTTCCTTCACACCTTTTTCACTCTTAGTGGCTTATTTGTTCCAAATTATGATTCCAGGGTGTTAGGCTAAAGGATTCTAGTGATATAGTTCAATCTGTCAAGCAAAGGATGCAATAATTAAGGTTTGCTCTAACTTAATAGTTCTCATGAGTTGAAGTTAAAAAAAGGAATATAGGAAAGAAAATGGAAAATCACACATCGACTGAATTCTTAATCATCTCTGTTGTATAAAAATACCCCAGGAAGAATTACTTTTTATCACATTCTTGGCTAAATGAAGCACATATTCTAATTACAATATTAAGCAAAGTTATAATGATGAAAGGTCAAAGTAATCAAGAGGTATCTTCACTCACAGTGTGTGCTACCCATTCTTACACAAAGAGCTGTCTCTGCCAGCCCTGCTCCCTTGCTGCCTGTGATAAGGAAATTAAGCAATTTTTTTGAACGGAAGTAAGATCAAGTGACATATTATGACTAATGAAGATATTGATTTAATACTTGCACACGGAAGACTAAGCAGAATGTGAAGATTTTTCATTTTAGCTTTCTTCCTTGTAAAACTTTGAGTTCTTATTCACAGTGTATAGACTGTCTTTGCAACCTACAGCTTGCTGAGTTGGGCTGACAGAGTCCCAATCTTAGTCACTCAGGGACTGGGAGATTTTGGTTCCATCACAGAATAAAGGAATAGGGCACAGACTCAAAATGCTGCCTTGCGAATCCTAGCACTCTTAGGCCACTCGACACCTATAGACTGACCAGATGGTGGCAAGCACTGAAATTTACTCAGTCACCATCCTTGGAGGTATTAAAAAGCTGACTTGGTGTCCTGAGCAACCTGAGAGGTCCTTTTCCACCTCTGTGATTTTGTCATATGTTTGGTGCCAAGAAGAGACTCAAGTCTGTGTGTTACGTTGTGTCTCTGAAAAAGACAGCTAAACCCTAAATATTTCTGATGATGCCTGTGAGAGACTGAAAAGAGTGATGTCTTGATACATTTCAGGGTGCATGTGTTTGGGGGAAGGGGCCTTGCCTGGTGAGGCAGTGAGCTACACCCCACTCTCTCCCTGTACCCACCTAGAGCCTGTATCCCAGCCCAGCAGTGGCTGCCAATCCCTGGCACACTGGAGGCAATACTCCACACCCCACTTCTGGAGCCCCTACCCCAGCTCCTGAGTGGCCAGATGACTGGAAGTCCCACCTGGGGCAAGTGCTCAGGAAAGCAAAGGGATATTTAAGGATGAACATTCACCTGGCACCTGTCTTGACCATACGTCCTCTTGAGATTTCTGACAACTAAACACCACTGGAAACCAGGAGATGGTAGCTATGTGTGTCCTTTTCTATCTTTTTTCTGTCTTTCTCTTTCTTCTTCTTCTAATTCCATTTTCTTGGAATTTTTGAGTAACTCAAAATTGAACAGGCTTAGAGTTTGCTAAGATGACTGGGCTAAGTTAATGCTTTGAGAAGTGTTTTATGTTGATTGAATGCTGCTTTGAAACTTTTGCCAAAGTTCTCTGATTTTCTGAAATTGCCAGTAAAGTTTTCCCTGTTGCTGTTACCTCTTGAGAATATCTTGTCGGTTTTTCTAACTAAGAGTAGATGAAAAACTGTGAACCCTTTTAAAAGTCTCGTCAAGTGAGGACTTTTTTGGACCTTACAAGGCCAAGCCTTGGAATGTGATAGATATCTGCTGTTTCAGTGGGTACAGTTTGTACCATTATATGAAGTATCACAACTGTTTCATATTACTTATTGACAAGGGACCTGACTAAATGACTGGGATTTTCTTTTCAAGGGTTGGATTCTCCTTGACAAGAGGGTATGCAACCAGTCAACACATGGCAGCCTACAGCTTTGGAAATCCACGTTCACTTTCTAGTTTTGCAACACCTTTTCTCCACTTTGAACAAAAAGCTTGCTTTTTCCTGACCTCTGGTGTAAGGCCCCAAAAACTGGATTTCTTGGGCCCTTTCCCCAGGTGGAACTTCCCTGTTATCTGGCCACTCAGGAGCTGGATTAGGGACTCCAGGGTTGGGGTGTGGAGCTCTGCCTCTGGTGTGCCAGGGGTTGGCGGCCACTGTGGGGCTGGGATAAAGGCCCGGGAGAGTGGGGTGTGCAGGGCAGGGCATTGCCTCCCCAGAGCAGGGCCCAACCTGCCTCCTCCTTCACACACACACCCCTGAAATGTTTCATGCCAGCAATACTTCAGTCTCTTACGCCTGGTTCTGCTTTTTAAAAGGGGAATTATAATCCTGTTTTTCTTCTACCTGCTGTCAGCCTTTAGATGCGCGTTTTGCAGGTCAGGCTGTGCTGTGTGTGTGTCACTCTGAGCACAACAGGGTTCCGTGCTCCCTCACAGTCAACAGCCTCTGAGCAACACTAGTTTTGAGTTAATTAAAAAGGAAAGGCTGCTCAGTTCTGTAAGTGTACAACACTTGCAGTGGAGTCTTGGCTAATCTGAAACCACCAGGGATGCTTTTTCCTATACAGAGGAGTCAAGACTCCTGTCTTTCTGTCTTTTATTTTATCTGACTTCCATAAACTTATTACTTCCCAATGCCTTAGTTTTTAGAAGTGGATATAGTGCTTTCTCAGTTTGCCTTTTGAGAACAGTGTTATTACTGAAGAATAAGGGTGCAAAGTACAGCAGAAAAGCTCTTGCTCCATAGCTAATGGGCGAAGAGCTATCACAGATCAAACTGACTGTATTCAACCAGAAAACATCATTAATATATGTACCTAAAGGAATGAAAGTTATTAAGCGTTTAATTAGTTTGCTACATGATTCGAACGCTTCATAGAATCACAGAATTATAAAAAAGCTTGGGTTGAAAGGGACTTTAAACATAATCCAGTTCCAACCCTCCTGTCACAGCCAGAGACACCCTCCACCAGACCAGGTTGCCCAGGGCCACATCCAACGTAGCCTTGAACACTTCCAACGATGGGGCATCCACAGCTTCTCTGAGCAACCTGTTTCAGTGCTTCACAACCCTCTGAGTAAAGAATTTCTTTCTAACATCCAATCTAAATCTCTCCTCTTTTAGTTTAAAACTGTTCCCTCTTGTCCTATCACTATCTACCTGTGTAAAAAGTCACTCTCCCTCATTTTTATAAGCCCCCTTTAAGTACTGCAGGATAGTCAGTGTGCTGTGCATTTACAATCAAGTTTTTAAAGTTCAAAGCTAGAATTTTCAAAAATACTTCTTCACCTTGCTTCAACCGGACTAAGGAGTTTTTCCACTGCCTTAATCCAAATCCACATTAGACTAAAACATCTCAACCTTTCAAAAATCAAAATTATCTAAAGACTCTTTTACCAGTTCTCTTGCTGACTGAATGATGGCAGCAAAAACAACAAATGGTTAGAAACTAGGGAGTGTTGTAGGGTCTACATGGGAGGGCTTCTCACCACCAGTTCTACAAAAGTCTTCAAACATATCACAGGAAAAAACTCCCAACTTATTTTAAGACCACATACGGCGTATGAGAAGGCATGTGGGATAAGTTCCATTTGGAATTAAATCTGGCAAGGGATGTCAAGGACAACAAGAAGGGCTTCTTCAGGTACGTCAGTAGCAAAAGGAAAACGAGGGAAAATGTGGGCCTGCTGCTGGGCAAGGTGGGTGCCCTAGTGACAATGGGTACAGAGAAGGCAGAGGTATTGAATGCCTTCTTTGCTTCAGTTTCTACTGCTAAGGCCAGCCCTCTGCAATTCCAGATCCTGGAGGTAAGAAAGTCTGAAGAAAACAAGACTTTTGCTTGGTGGAGAAGGATTGGCTTTGAGATTATTTAGGCAAACCTGACGCTGACAAATCCACGGGCCCCGATGAGATTCACCCATGAGTGCTGAGGGAGCTGGCAGATGTTATTGCTATGCCATTCTCCATCATCTTTGAGAGGTCATGGAGAACAGAAGAGTAGTCTGAGGACTGAAAGAGAGCTAGTATCACTCCAGTCTTCAAAAAAGGCAAGGACAACCCAGGAAACTGGGTAAGAAAACAGTGGGTTTAACAGTGTAGGTGCTTGTGAAGTAATGAGAGGAAGCTGTACTTATGCTAACTCAACATGTTCAGAGCTCAGAGCTCTGAGCTCTGAGTTGAAAATTTCATTAAAATGATTATTCTCCAAATTTCAATCATGCCTCTCACTTTTTGATAGTTAGGAGTAAAAAGAACATTCTTTGGATGATCACAACCATTTTTATAGTAACTAGTGACAGCATCCATTGTTGGAAGTCTAAGAGTGTGATCAGACATAAAAGGTAAGATAAGGGAACTGCTTTGAAATTAGAGATGTAAGCAAGTACTGGAGATATAATATAAAACCACTGAGCAATTCATAATGCAATGTACAGTGTGGTAAAATTTTTTGTTGCATACTGAACCATAACAGGAGACACACTTTGTTTTCTAAAATTAAACTGACAGTTTATTAAATAGTGAGATGTTTCCCAGGATGATGTGAGTGGTTCTGATGTTTCCAGCTATAGACAGCCACAGATGCCTGTCTGTGTCTTCTGCCCTTTGCATGACTCTTGGTTCCAGTCAGATTGCTGCAGTCACTGTTACCTTCTCTTCCAGCACTGGTTTTGTTGCATTGTGGAAGGCATTTCCACCCAATTGTTGTGGCCTTTTGGGTTAATTTCAGGTCAATGCATATTTCTGATAGCTTACTAAAATAAATAAACTTACTATCCTGTTTTAATAAGACAAAAGTCTGTGAAAGAAAATATGTAAGCATTATAAGTGACTATTCTCAGCCCCTTTTCTCAGAAATTATTTTAACAGGGAGCCCTGTAACATAAGACTCTTTTTGTTGTGTTTGTACTACTACATGCTCTCTGGATGTGACTAGACCCCTTGAGCACCATGACAACTGAAGAACAAAACCTGGTAAAGGCTAAGCAATCACAAAAATAAGACAAATTTCAAAACTTGTCAGGATAATACCAACAGAAGGATGTAAATGGTGGGCTAAAAATGTAGTTTATTTTTGTGCTTTGTTTTGCTGTAATGACTCACAGACACTTATCATTTCTGTATCAGAACAGGAAATGGAGAAGAGCCGTCATTGTTCCGCACCTGGCTGCGGCTTCTCTGCTCTTCCTTAGTTTAGCAAGTGTGTCCAGCTCAGGTGTGCAGTCCTCGAGAGTCTGTGTTGGGAGGAAACACTTACAACTGGGAGATTTGGCAAAGAGGAGGGAATAGTGCAAAGTGACCTTGCAGCTGGAAATGCTAAAAATGCCAGTGTGGGAAAATTCCATTTATTATGCCTAGTGTTGTTCATCATCTGCCTGTTTTGAGAAGTAGAACTCCTCTGGAGAGATAACACACTCTCAGACACATGTGGAAGCCTTTTGTTATAGTGAGGCAGGCGAACCCCCGCCCTTGCTCTTGGGTAGGGTGAACTGAGCCAAACTGAGCCCGTGTGCCTGTGTGTTGTTAGTGAGGTAATGAAATAAATCTACTCTTTGCATTTCAGCTGTGGTTTGATTGCTGCCCTTGATTACCTGTATGTGTCAATTCCCACAGACTGGGAAGTTCAGAGCCATGACATCTTGTAGCTTTGCAACCTGGCGTCTCAGCAAGAACAGGCCTTCTGATCAACTGCACATTTATTCTTAGAACCTGGTGCAAGACCCGAGCTCTGTCTTTAACTTGGTGCCAGAGAGGCAAACAAGAGCTGTGACTCTTTTCTTTTCAATTACACCACTAACAGCTCAGTCTGAAAGTACATCGCTTGATTACATCCTGTTGTCCATAAATCTGCTTTGTATCTAGTGTGCTCATTTGCGAGCCAAGACTTGTTTTACAGTGTTCCGGAAGCTTTATGTACACTCTGGTCTGAACTAAATCATAACAATCATGATTTATAGCCCAATCTCTCCCATAAAAAGGTGGACACTGAAAAAGAGAAATATTCAATGTAGGTGGAAGATCTCAGCCCACACCCTTCTCACTGGTGAATAACTGCAAGTAAGAAACTAAGTTGACCTAATTTGCTTCAATGACAGTGATCTGTTAGCTCCTTACTGAGAGCATCTCTAGATAATTAGGGTAAAATGAGACTTTTTATCCTGGAAGGTAATTTGAAAGTCTGGCTGATATTTACTATTTAGCATCTAAGCAAAGCAGAACAGAAGTACACAAGCAGAGCTCCACCAAAAAAGGATTTTGTTGCATCAGAGGCATTATGGAATAAATTCATCATTAGTAAAGTCCAGAAACTGAAGCATTAGAAAGAATTTCCATGAGTTTCAGTGATGTATTGAAATTTGCTGTATTTTATTGCAATACCAAAAGTCTTTTGACTGAAAACCAAAAAAAAAAAGGAAGAGAGACACCTTTAATGATCACCTAGTTCAACACCCATGGCTTAGGCTGTACTCTGAGTTTCTCTTGCATTAAAAACTTTTTTTCTTTCTTTTCCTAAAATTCTTTAAATAAAGTGGAAATTTAACTTGTACCTTTACCCAAGTCTGAGTCCAAGACATTTGGAAACTGTGAAGGTGTTCCAACAGCATATAATTATATTTACCTGCTTTTGCACTTCCTATCATCAAGCAGAAGTGCCTGGTTGGAGGACAAGTTGCCACAAACCCCAAGCACTCCAGTCTGCCTGCAAGGCACCTAGAAGGGTTATATTCTTCTTGCTATGACTCCAAACTCCAGTTATCCTTTTTCAAGTTCTTACCCCTGAAGGAGACTAAAACGAGATTGTTCTGTGTGATTTCATACCACATCAGTTACCTGTGTGTGTCCAGAGCTTTGTAGAGCTTCACTGGAGTCATTCTTCATTGAGCAACTGGTGCTGACTCTGAACCTTTATTTGCCAGCAGAAGTGGAACTGCCATCTAATCTAATTAATTAGGTGTGATCTACCTTCTCTTAGGTAGTAGATCTCTTTTAGTCTTTGTTGTACTGAATTAATTCTGCCAAGGAGCAATTACATGGACAGTTATGCCACTGGATGTGAAGAGCAATGACCAGCCTTTGGGCACAGGCCTGGGACGGAAAAATTTTCATCAAAGTCAGCCACAACCAAAGACAAGATATGTGACACTAATCTTGTGTTATTTTGAATACAGGTCATGGATCTAGGCCTTCGTGGAAAAGACCCTATTACTGAGTCCACAGCAAGGTTGCAGATTAACTTTGAGCTATAAATACTGAAAAGTCAGGAATGAGTGGTTGTCAGGATTTAATCTAGACTAAAAGGTAGTTGAAAGGGAGAAGATGAGTGATATAAACCTCATGCTCAAGTTTAAGATAGTTCCCTTCTTCATAAGAGTGTCGATATTTCCCTTGGTTATTTTGGGAACCATTCTTTTTTCTTCTTTAAAGAGCTGACATTGTATTAAATCATGTGTCAAGTCCTCCACAGATCAGTTCTACCCACCACTGACAACCAAGTTGAATTTATTAAGCTTTTAGCCTGTGTTGTGTTTCTTAACCTCAGGAATTGTTTGTCATTTGGATGTGAGTTTCCAACTGGAGATCTCTTCATCACTTGATACTAAAGACTTCTAAATGGTCCAAGAAAGTAAGTCAGTTCCCACTTAGCTGAGTCAAGTCCATCATTTTGTTGGAAAATGATTTAGAGGTTTGGGATTCTATAGTAAGAAAAAGAAAACCCACTGACATGCTTTAGTTACATTAAACATAATTATTATTGTAAATTAATTTAATTAATGTCTTTAATTGCTTTAAGTCATTCACTTATTAATTGTAGTTCCTAGACTGCTAGGTGTTTGTATTAAAGATGTTTGTGTAAAATAAAGCTGACAAAGCACTCATTATCTGAAGTGCTTTTCGCAAGAAAAGTGGCGTCTTAGGAATATGGAGAAGTTGAAAACCATGTCAAACAGATCCTTAGTTTTGAGGGGTGTATAGACCACACTCAAAACTAACTCTCATGTGGCCTGGGGAATTACTCTTTGCTTTCCAAATCTCCATGTAGCACTACAATACAGCAGTGTAAATGTGAGGTTTCACTCTTTGGTATCAATTTTTCCTTACTGATGTTGCAAAGATGAATTAATGTTGCTAATTAATGAAAGTCAGTCTTTCATGATTAATGTTGCAAAGCTCTAAAAAGCTAAATATTTTTCTTGATTTTTGCATGTCAGCTGCCTACATGATTTAGCTTGATTCCTTGCTAGATTCCCCACAGAAAATCTTCCTTATTCTGGGGTAGAGCAGGCCCTCTGAGTCAGTAGGGAGAGGCAACAGGGAGAGCTGCCCACGGCTCCACACACCGTATGATTCAGATCTTTGCGCGGGTGTCTCTAAATGCTGTGTAAAAGGCTCATGCCTCCATCATGATGACATAATACAGGGTTTTAACTTACCAACTGTGGATGTGCTCTATTTGTTTCCAAACGAGTAGTGAACAGACTGCAGATACTATAAATATTCTATGTAGTTTCTTAATAAACCCAAATGGCTGTAAATAAAAAGGACCTTTCTGAATTAGTGAGTAAATAGTAATTTCTCAAAGCCCTTTTGCCCCAGCAGACCTCAATTACGACTGCAGAGTATGTCAGAAAACATTTAATTACCTTCCAGAGGATTCTGTGATTCTGCTTATATTGACTACACTTTCCTATTATTCCTGTGCAAAACCTACCCTTTTGATGAGTTTTCATCTTGGTTTTGTTTCTGGTTTTGATAAAAAGAAACAAACAACTCTAGGAGGAGTCTTGCTGCCTGTCCACCAGTCCTTCTTGCCGAGCAGAAAATTTGCTGTTCCTTCACTACTTGTTTTCAGCACTGGGTATGGTGCTGACACGTCAGTGGGATCAGATCTGACATCAGCTGAAGTCACTAGCAATAGGTTTAAGTTATAAATTAAGAATCAAAATGAAAATGACCATTTATGAGCCAAGTGTCTGAGCTCTCATCTATGACAGATCCAGTCACAGAACCCATGCGGCACTGAAAGCAAATTGTCTGACCAGACAAAAAGAAGTCCAACTGACCAGGCTATGCAAAGGCATTTTAAATGGTCTGAAATACCCTAGGGTTTCTCCAGAAATCTGCGCATTTCTTGCAGGTCCTTGGTCGTACATGCCTTAAAATATAGCCTCAGATATCTCAGATATCCTACTACTGTTTGTATGTTATGGATTTATATGAACATGATTCTAGATTTATCTATTTCCCTGAAGTTTCTACTCATCTGTGGAGGAACACTGAACCTGATATTCTATATTCAGTACACTAAGAGCCTGTTAAAATGAAGGACTATAGGGGAACAAAAATTAAGCTAAAATTAGTGAATCTACTCTCTGCATCATAAGGGCTTGAGTCTAGAAACTCATCAAGCAGCTTAAAAATGTGGCCCTGTAGCAACTAGGAGGTGCCACCAGGAAATCCGTGGGACCCTGCACACCCGTGTGTGTGAGCTAGGTGGCTTAATATGCCTGATATGTAGCTTAATCCACTAGCAAAAAGATATTGACAAGACAGCCTTTCGCACAGGAGTCATGCAAATCTAAACCTGCACTGTGTTCTTGGATGTGCCAGAATCCAGACCGTTAGATGAAGAATGTGTAGTGTGTGTAACCATTGTGCCCTTGTAGCTGATCCCTGAATACAGGGAGAAATGCAGAGTACCTTTAGATAGTCTATATGTACATCTCTTGCTCTTTCTTCCTGCTCCAGGAAAAGAGAGCTGAAATCTTGTGGCTGCAGTGATTGAAGGAAATAGTAAATAATGGACAGAATTGGCAGCTGATTATTTTTTTTATATTTTCTTTGATCTCCTGAAGATTTTTGCTTGATTTCACCATGGTCAAGAGAATTCCTTCTCATTTGTCCGAGACATGAAATCTCAGGATGTTTTTACTTACCTTTCATTGACTTAAAATATCAGCTTGTTGCAGATCGGATGCCATATAGCAGCCACCTATGATGAAAAATGAAATCTGTAATGTGGAGACTCCCTCCTACACCAAAAGGTAGCATACCTATTATCCTTGGCAGTTTGAACATAACTGGGACTGTACATGTATGTCTTCCACAAATACATCAGTTGTACAGATAGATGGCTGCTACAGCATGGGATGAGGCTTCTATCTTGTTTTGTGGCTGCATGGGGGATTTAAATGGTCTTTTCTGAGTGCCTTTAAATGCTATGCAGCCTGAGAATGACTGTCCTCTATTTCAGTGCAGCTATTCAGTTAACAACTCAGGTATGTTTTCTTCTGCTGGAACCCTTGCCTTGCTCTTTTCTCTCTGTAATTATGGAGACTTGTATCTGTATAATCTAGAGGAAATGTCATTCCAACATGAAAACCTTCATTGTGGAGTCTGGAAATCATGCAGCAGTTTAGCAGTTTGAAGTTTAGAAAATAGCACATTAACATTTAAATGAAGTGTTAAAATAATAGGCTGCTGCTGAAGTTCAAAGCTGAGAATGTAAATTTTTTACAAAGGGCACTTTGCATCTTCAAGGAAAGAATCATGGGCTTTTGAAAATCCTAAATTAAATCTTGCAGGCAGTGCCAATCCAGCAAACAAATGAAAAGGACTATGAGAAGAATTACAGAGGCTCCATAGCAAGATATGCAATAGTTGCCTGGAATGAGAGCATCTGATAAAAAAAAAGTCTTTTAGGCTTAGTTTACTCATCCTTTCAAAATCAGCTAATTTAACGCTTGGGTGACCAGGGAATCCTCAGTAAAATCCGAAGCATTTGTCTCTACATGAAGAGAGAGCCATTATCCATCCAGCAGCTACTGTCTCTGAAGAACCATAGGAAGTGATTCAGCCCTTACTGCTGTCACGTCTCATAGAGCAGAGAAGAAATATGGATGCTACGAGCAATATATTACAATGTTTTCCTAAAGATCACTTGGGTGCCTGCTTCTTCTTTTCCTGCTGCTTCACACTGTAGATAAAGAGGTCTACCAGTATGTCTAAAGAGAAAAAAACCCAGACATAAATATGAGGTGGTAAAAAACCTGCCTTCCAACTCTTTTCTTCTAAGAGATTCTCAAAAATAAATTTTCTTAATTTTTAAATACTTTGTGTTTCAGTTTATCCAATTAAAACTATGAAGACACTGCTTAAATGCAACAGACAAGTGAGCTGTCAGCCACTTGGAAACTAGGAAAGTGTTAACTACTTGTGGCCTAATGAGAGACTGTGCTTACTGCTCACCTTCCAAAAGCACACACACCTTTTACAATACAGAAATCCAAATAAAATAATGAGTCTCTAAATACAAAAAAAAGGTCTTTAAAATTAAAGGAACATATTTTTAACACATATGCTGGTTTTTAAAATATAAATATGCAGTGATGTTTGGGGAAGAAAAAAATAAACTTCTTTCCATGTACTTCTGATGAGAGATAAAATAGTTTAAAGTGTCATTTGTGTCACAGAACTGTTCACCCCTATATCCCATTTCTGCCAATTCAAGTGAACATTTTATCATAAATTTAAGAAAATACGATTATAGGATGGAGCAGGAAATTTCAAGTAAATTTTCCCACTTTATGGAACAAACTGAAGATTGGTATGTCTTGATTTCTTCAATATATCCCTCCTAAAGGCTCACAGTGGGTTTGGAACTTAATAAATAACAGTTTAATCCCGTCCTGCTTGGGCAGTCTTTTATGGCATAACAACTCCAGGGAGTTTGTATGTGTATGTGTGGTATTACATGTTCACATAAATCTGTAGCTGGTATTTTTTACCCATTCTTGTCCTTACCTTGAGGTCATGAGATGGTGTGTTCTAAACTGGGAATACTAATACTTGCAAGACATCAGACCAAACCTCTCTACTTTGAGTCTTCCATGGAGCCATGAAAAATACTGCATGTTTTAGCTTTGTATCATTAAACTGTAAAGCATCCCATTCAAACTACTTCCAAGAAATATCATCTAGGAAAAAAGAGAAACAATATAGAATCATAGAATAGTCTGTGAAGTGGAAGTGACCTTAAAGATCATCTCATTCCACAATACTCCCATTTTATTCTGATTGTGTCTAACCCTTGTGGTTTTATCACTAGTCTCACAATAGTAAGGTGTTTTCTTTAGTATCTAGTCTTATGATACAAGTGCTAGTGGCAGCATTAGAGCAGGAGGAGAGCAAATATTGCTGACAGAGTCATAGAGGAATCCTGAGCCTGCTGAACCATTTTTAGAGAACCTGGTTTTGCAGACGTCTGCCTGTGTCCCAGAGGAAGGTGTGAGAAGTTCATCAGTGCCTGTATTTCCATATGTGTTGGGAACTGAGGTCCTTTCCAGAGGTCATTACTCTGAGGAGAAGGAATACATCCTTTGTTTGACGATTTGCATCACAGCAGCGCAAAACAAATTCATCCTCACAACCAGTATAGTCTGGCTTTTTACTTGAATCTCTATTCTTTAAGGCACTATGATTCGTAGTGTCAGCAAATCCGTTGGACCAAGGGAAAAAAGCCAAGGTAGAAAATCTGCTTACCTGGGCTTCATTTTCAGGAAGTCATGTGGGACACGTTACGCTACAGAGATTCCTGCTGCTCTGGAGAGTGTTCAGTGTATGCAAGCAATCACATGCATGGAGTGTGACATCTAGGAGGTTCTCATACCATGGATTGAATTATGTGACTGTAGAGATGCCTTTCATGATTTTTATTCATATTCATTCCATGAATAAAAAGTATGAGATCTTTAAAATATCTTCTCGTCAGAGACAGCATTTTTGGAAGGAATTTGAGTAACAAAGACATATTATTTAAGAAGATCAACAACAAAAAAAGATGTGGTGTCTGCATATTGTCCCACTTGCTGCATACTGGCCTAAGGACAGACAGAACGGATCATGATTTGCATGCATATTCTTTAGTGATTCCTGCAACTTCAGATGCCATTTATTAACAAGCTAGGGAGAAGACCTCACTGTTTCTGATACCTTTTAAAAATAATTACATGTAGTTGAGAAAGCCACATTCGAATTTACTGTAAAATTCCTTCCTTATTCCAAGAAAATGAGCATATAAGGGAGAGTCTATCAGCATAAAAGGACATGGGATGATAGCCTTGTTGTAACAAAGCCCTCTGAGGTGGCATAGGGGAGGGGCACAAAACTAAATGCATCGGTAGGACATCAAATTCTTCCAAATAACACCATTTTTCATTATAGGTTTCAGTTCAATTCATGCATTTTTTTGCATTGAAAAAGTTTAGATGATGGCAGAAGTTGTTCAACAAGCAAGTGTATCTTCTGGACGGTCAGCCAGAGAATGAGACAGAGCATAAAACTCTAGAATCTATATGCT
This sequence comes from Rhagologus leucostigma, assembly GCA_013397725.1. Taxonomy (NCBI): domain Eukaryota; kingdom Metazoa; phylum Chordata; class Aves; order Passeriformes; genus Rhagologus; species Rhagologus leucostigma. Next base: position 202,411 of record VZTD01001936.1, on the reverse strand, counting down.
TTTCCCCCCAAAAATTGGTACTTGAGGCCACCTAGTTCCTTGCATGTGATGCACTTAAGAGGTGGTCTCAGTATGCGGGATGTGATCATGTTGTTTGAGGATTTTTTGTGGTTTTTTTTTTAATTTTCTCCACACAAACTCTATATGCAGAAAGTGGTTTAATACGGGTGACTTGAATGCCCTACCAATTTATGATCTTCACCAGAATGGGCTATTAGAGCCATTGTATTAACTTTTTCTATGTCCAGCCCAAGAGTATCCAGATCAATCTGCTAATTGATATATAATGCAGATCAATCCCTGCAGCAGTTTTTTTGATAGTTTATATCTGCTAATTGTATAAAATACTCCAAAATACTGAATATCTGCTTGAAATTTAGCAGCAGAACAGCTTTCATGGTGTTGCAGTGACACCCAATTTAAGAACAGTGCTACTTCAGGGCAAAGGGAAAAAAATCTTTGATGTACTATATTTAATGATGTAATCTTGCTTGAAATTCCAATTTCCTGCTGTGCTATTTTGTAAAGTGCTTAGACTAAATCTAATTAACCCTTGCAGGAACCTAGTTCTATGAACATAAAATTTGCATTAATTTCCAGTGACATAGCAATTGAAGCATAACAAAAAGGCTGCAGTTGATTAAATACTGAATTAGGGCTTACTATTTGAAAAGCATTGGGATCACTAGCTCTTGAATTTATAGATTATAATTTACAAACTAAGGCATGTGGGATTGGTGAATACATTAAAGTGTGGAAAATCTAGCTTAAATATTGAAAGTTGTATATATTACATATACTTTTAAATATTTTTGGTTCATTGCCTTTTAAACAAAGTGAATTATAAAGGAAACAGAAAATAGGTTTGCAGTATTTACTCTGGCTGAGCAGCTGTTGACAAGTATGCTGTAACACTAAGAGAGACACAGCTGCTCGAACTAGACTTATGAAATGGACTTTCAATGAAATTCTGCTTGAAAGTAGTGAAAAAAAATGCAGAATACGATAATAACATTTTCCTTGTCAAAAATACCTTTTAAAAGTCCCTAGATTGCTACTGAAATATAGGAGGAAAAAAATCTCAAAGCCTGTTCTAGCTTTTTGATTGATTGATTCCTTCACAAAAATATGTCCTTCTCAACTTGCTCTAACGTTTGATCAAAATGTCATTGTTCAGGAATGTTAAATGACTTGCCAGTACAGTCTCTCTCACCCTGGGCTGTGCGTTCAGTTTGGATCATCATTAGCTTGCGCCAGCTCACCTTAAGTCACACAAAATAGCACCTCTTTCTCCCAGCCACAACCTCAGGCTGCTGCAAATAGAATGGAAAGGGAAAGGCTTCTTCAGGCTCTGGAGCACAGCAATTGAAATTAAATTTGTGCAGTAATCACCTTCACACAGCATATAAAGACCTGGAGTGACCAAGGTGAAGGGCAGCAAGGACACTATCTATGAACACACTGGTATTAAAGGAAGGATAAGGACGCTGGGTGCCCACCCATCAGTGGGGCAGGGAATTTAGTGAGAAGCTACAAGAAAAAGACTGATGCACTCACTGCAGTTTTCATCTCAGTTTTTTCACTGGAAGGCTTGTCCTCAGGGCTCGCAGGTCCCTGAACCTTCTAGAAAGATCCAGGGGAGCAAACCAGTACCCACAGCAGAGGAAGAAAGTTAGGCATCATTTAAGCCTCTTGTGCATACATGAGTCCATAGAACCAGATGGGATGCATTTAAGCTTGCTAATGACATTGTAATGCCCCACTGCATCATTTGTGAGATGCCATGGCAATTGTGGAAGCTCCTCAGATCTGGAAAAAGGCAGATGTCACATCATTTTTAAGAAGGGCAAGAAGGTGCGTTCAGGGGACTACAGACTAGTCAGTCTCACCTCAGTCTCCAGAAAGATGATGGGGCAAATCCGCTCAGAATTCATTTCTAAACTCAAAAATAGACAAGAAGGGGATTAAGAGCAGCCAGCACAGGTTTATCATAGAATCATAGAACCGTAGAGTGTCCTGGGTTGGAAGGGACCTTAAAGATCATCTAGTTTCAACCCCACTGGGACACCTTCCACTAGACCAGGTTGCTCAAAATCCTATCCAGCCTGGCCTTGGACACCTCCAGGGATGGGGCAGTCACAGTTTCTCTGGACAACCTGTTCCAGTTCCTCACCACTCTCACAGTAAAGATGTTTTTCCTAATATCTAATCTAAACCTACTCTCAATTTGAACCCATTCCCTCTTGTGCTGTCACTACATGCCCTCGGAAATAGTCTTGCCCCATCTTTTCTGTAGGTTCCCTCAATGTACCGTAAGGCCACAGTGAGGTCATCCTGAAGCCTTCTCTTTTCCAGGCTTTACCTGTTTTTCCAGGTTTGCCAAGTGGAAATCATACCTTCCTCACTGCCTTCTACGATGAGGTGATAGGTGCTGTGGCCAAGAGAAAGCAAGTGGATGTTGTACACATTGATTTTAATGAGGTCTTTGACACAATCTCCCATAGTCTCCTTATCATTGAATTTGGAAGATAAGGGCTGTATAAGCAGACAAAATGGTGGATGGGGAATTGGCTCAACTGGTGGACCCAAAGAGCTGTGATTAGTGGTGCAAAGTCCAGCTAATGGTCAGTAACTAATGGGGTCTCTCAGTGGGCAAGAACGGGACCAACCCTGCTTAAAGTCTTCATTAACAACCCAGGTGATGGGACAGAGTGCATCCTTAGCAAATTTGTGGACAACACCAAGTTGGAGAAAGCAGTCAGTGTCCTGAAGGGCAAGGCTGCCACTCGGAGGGACCTGGACAAGCTGAAGATATGGGTTACAAGGAACATCATGAAGCTCCATAAGAGCAAGATGCCACATGTAGGATGGAATGACACCATGTAACACTACAGGCTGGGGCTCAACCATCTTGGAAGTGGCTCTGGAAGAAGAAATGTGGGGCTCCTTTTTGGACAAGAAGCTCACCATGAGCCAGCAGCATGTGTTTGCAGCAGGGGGCTGCATTAGGAAAAGGGTCACCAGCAGGGCAAAGGAAGTGATCCATGTTGCTCAGTGATTTTGAGACCACATCTGGAACAGTGTGTCCTCTTTTGGACTCTAAAGTGCAAGATTAGTATTGATTTACTGGAGTGAGTCCAGCAGAGACCACCAAGCTGGTAAAGGACATGGAACACAGGCCATACGAGAAAAGGCTGAGAAAGCTGGATTTGTTCAGCTTGGAGAAGAGAAGCTGAAGGGCAGACAGTGCTGCTGTCCACAACTAGCTGATCAGAGGATGATAGAGCTAGAGTCTGCTTGAGGGCACGCAGTGATAGGACAGGAGGCAATGGGAGCAAGTTGCAAGGTGGGAGATTCCAAATAGATATTAGGGCTATAAAAATAGCCCATGAGGATGATCAAATACCGACACAGGTTGTCCAGAGAGGTTGTGCCGTCTTCATCCTCGTACGTGTTCAAAATTGACTGGGCACAGACCTTAACAACTTGATCAGTTTAGATCTGTTTTGAGCAGAGAATAGGATTTTGTTTGAATATTGGAGACCCCTCCCAACCTAAGACATGATTCTGGAATTCTGACAGTATTCTTGAGATTGTGAGGGAAAATTTCTATCTGCTCATATACTGATTGCCACAGAGATAGGAACATTGCAATGCCAGAGGTAGTCTTTATTTTGAAGTCCCTTAACAATGGCTTCGAGGTGTGTTCTCTTTTTTTTTCTTTTCTTTCCTTTTTGGTAATAACTATTCAAAATAAGAAAAAGTACTGACATTGAAAGCAAGAGGCTGTGAGAGAGTTGATTCTTCCTGGAAAAACCTTTTTGTCAGTTGTAGAGACTGCTTAAGACTCCTCAGTCACATAAGCAAATTGTTGAGGTTGGAAAAAAAAAAGCTGGACCAAACTGCTCCTGACATGAAAAAAGGGAAAAAAAAGCAGCATTAAAAAGATGTGCTAATGCAGTGAAGAGTCAAAAAATAGGGTCCTGGAAGTTTGCTGTCAGCACAGGGGTAGGAGGTGACAGTGACAGTATCTGCTAGAGGAACCACATTTCTATTAGCAATAGTTGAGGCCTTATCCTCCCATAAACCATCCTGGACAGCAGCAGGTTTCCAGTGCTTCCTGGGCCTGGCATATTCCTGCACAGGTTCTGTGTTCAGGCAAGCTCTGTTTTGTGGGCAAAATAAAAAACATTTAAATTCGCAATTCTGCATCTTCCACATTTTGCCCTCACACCATCCTGTGTATATTTCAGTGTCCTGTGGAGACTTCTGAAAATTAGGAGTACACGTTTCTAGAGCAGAGTATCTTTTGCCTTGGAACAGGACTGTATAATTTAATTTTTTCAAAGCCTTTTGGATTTTTCTTCCCAGGATGTAATGGTTACAGGCAAACTGGTTATTTGCCACAAGCAATTTAAAAGTATGGTCACGTGAATTGCTTTCGCAGGCTTTTTTTGTTTCTTTTTTTTTTTCTCCCTTGAACAAAACATCACTGTTCCTTAGTTTGTAAATAAAACACAGCTGGCATGAACAGACCTCACTTATGATTGCCTGTACTATCAATTCACATGCATTTAGTTGATTTTATCACATGACTGTGGGTAAAGGGAACCTCAGCAGGTTTACAGAAGAGTAAAATTAGTTGCTATGTATTTCAGACATAAAATTTTATTTTTTTAAATGCTGGTTTTGTGGCCAGCTCTACTTTGTTCTTCCAAAGAAGAATTCTCCTTTTATACAGCAATTTCAAGGCTTCATTCTCCAGCCACTGAACTATCTGGAGTTTTGCCTCCACAGTGCCATGAGATTAACTTGTTCTGTGAGTGAATCCCAGCAACATTCCATAAGACCTTCCCAGCTGTCCACAAGGACTAAAAACCCCAGGGCTGAACACAAGAGTCTCTACAGTTTAGGTGGGACAGTTCCACCTCTGTGACCAGGACCAGTGGGTCACACAGTGCATCACATTCTTTGTCGGTTCAACCTCCAACTCCAGCTGTTAAATTAGGATTACCCAATTTTTCACAGCTCATTCATGTTCTTAACCCAGTGTAATTTTATGCCACAAAAATATTTATAAATACAGACTGAAAAAGTAATCTTATTAGTGAGATGAAGGTGTTACTAACGAGACAATGAACAGGAATCAGTTGTGTGTTCTGCAGCTGACATTCATAGTGGTCTCACTGCATGCTCATTGTAACTTGAGGTAAAATATTGATTTATTATTATAGATAATAATGATGTGCAAGATCCAGTTAAACTAGCAACATACCAATAGATGACTGAAAATAAATTGTCTTCCTCATTTTCCATTAAATCTGTAAACATCTTTAAGTGCAACAAATTGTTCAGATGACCAAAATTGTGTTATATACATTTTAAGAAATATATACAATCTTCCATATATATTTATTCACTGCCAAATTCCCAGACTTGTGCAATTCATTAGAATACAATTGAGAAATGAAACAGTAATTTTTATCTAAGTATGGTCTTAAAGGAAGAAGTGGAGAGACAGAAATGCATTTCTGCCCCTGAGAATGAGCCAGGCAGAATTATTCCATTCAGTCAATAATTTGCTGAGAAATCACATCAAAGTCAACAGTTATAGGACTGTACCTTTAGTTTTAATTCTTCCTTGAGAGTGACATTTTCATTGTACAGAAAGACAGGATAAGACTAATGCAGTGTTTCAGTCTCATTTAGACTTTACCACACCTCCACTTCTCTCTTTACTGAAACAATTTACAAGTGGTCTTCACCCATCCACGCGAGGGTAAGCTTTTTTCTAATCCGAGTTCTACTGTAAGAACAATTCTAGAATACATTTACTTCTTTTAATTAATAGAAAAGACACACTTTTTAATAAAGATAACACTAAAAAACACTTCGAAAACACTCCACATTTTCTGGAAACAGACTTTGTCCCTGAGGCCCTAGTTTTTCCTTCACTAGTTACCTTGTGCAGAACACAAGGTCTACCTGACTTTTTTCCTCTTTTTTCTTAAAGTGCCTATATCAAATATGCTGGTGTAAATACTTTTATGTAACAAAAGTAATAATTTCCTCAAAGGTACATAAATTTCTTCAGAGCTGATATGTTCTTCCTGACTATACTTTCAAACCATGCTATAACCCTATCACGTCTCCTGACGGTGCATTTATAAAGTTTTCCTTCAAACTTAATTTGAGGGAAAATGGATTTTGAATTAAAATATGAAAAGGGAGAAAATTAATTTAAGGCTTGTGATGTAGGTAGAAATATACATTACTACACGAAGACTTTTCACCGTTGAGAGCTGCATTTAGTCATCGAAATTAATATAGTTCTTAGGCATTTGATTGATTTACTGGAAAATTTAAATTTTATGGATTTGATTGATTTCCACATCAACTCAAATGCAATGCTTTGTAGTAACACATGGTATAAAACTTATTTTAACAGGCATGAGTTATTGTCCATACATCAGGACTCAGCAAGTACCAGTACCTGGCACAATAACAGCAAAATGACTTTGCAACCACCATGCACTGCAGGTTGTTTCAGGTAATGCTGTGGTGGTAAAATCCACACCTAATAGTTCAGCACTGTTCCAAAAATTTTCCATTATTTGTGAGGAAGGATCCAGTCTTGGAACACTTCTCTCTGTGAGGGTGGTGAAACACCGGCACAAGTTGCCTGGAGAAGTGGATGCTCCATCCCTGGCAGTGTTCAAGGCCAGGCTGGATGGGGCTTTGAGCAACCTGGTCTAGTGGAAGGTGTCCCTGACCAGGTCAGAGCGGTTGAAATCAGATGATCTTTAAGGTCTCTTCCAACCCATGCCATTCCATGATTCTGTGATTCTATTCAATTACTTGCGTGAGCTTCATTTAGGATAGTTGGGAACATATCAGAACAAGGATTCTTAAAGTGATGTTTAGTTTTTAAAGAGCAATATAATTTGTAAAACGATTTTATACAAATTTCAAGTCTTCTCATGAGTATTGAGAGTGATAGCAGCTCATTTTTATGGCCAAACAAATGGTTCCAACATTTAAATTTATTTTATGAAGCTGAACCAATAATTTTTGGACTCTATTCTGACTCATTCCAGCAAGTGATAAACCAAGATCTATCAATTTACTTCTAATAATAGTTCATCTATAAGTCAGACAACAAATTTTGACTTTCAAGTCACAATTTTGAGTATTCAGAGAAGTCAGAAAAAGCAGGATTGTCAGGGAATCAAATTTTATATCCTTTCCTACAAGTTTCAGAGACTCTTGAAACTCCTTATCTTCTCTGGGGAAAATTTTACATGTAGATATACATGTATATTAATTTTGTGTTCCGTATCTTGCTGTGGAAGTCAGGAAGAAAGACAACACATATAGAAATTGTTTCAGACTTACAAACGTACGTTTCAGGTAAAACCTACTTATTAATGATTGCTACTTTTAGCCACAGTTTTTTTATTTTCTGCTACCAGGTTATATTTGTCCCATCTCTTTATTACCTCTATGCACCTCTTTTCAGCTTCTTATCAGCCTACTACTGTATGAGTCTGAGGGTATTGAACTTCTGAGATTATCCAAAGTCATGTGAAGAACATGAAAACAGCTAAAATAATAATCACATTTGTTACTTTGCTGTACTTAACATAGGCTTTTGGCAAGCAAATAGAACACTTAAAATACTGTGGTTCTTCCATATTTTTCTATCACTCTAGCAACATAAGGGTGATGTTTAATACATCTTTATGGCTTCAGAAGCAGTATATTTGCTGTAAAAATTAATATTACTACAGAAATATTTTTCAAAATAGCCAGGTCAGGAAACCCAAACTGGAATGTAGTAGCAACCTGAATTCTTCATTGTCTCATTTCAATACCTGACATAGATTTACCAGAGAGCTAGCTTCTCTACCCTGAACAGCCCTGCTAAGAAATGCTAAGAGTAATGTGCATTTCAAGTCTAATGATAAAATAAGCTCATTGGCTGTGTGCTTGCACACAGATCCTTAGGCTGATTTAGAGATAGCACAATCACATTGTGTAAATCACTATAATGCTCTGTAGTACAACCCAAATTGTAATCTGATCTGCACAGTCACTGTTACAATGTATTACCCGGAAAAACAGAAATCCAGTTGGAATTTAAGCTGAGTTTAAAAATAAAGTGGAAAATAATATTTTTATTTTATGAACTGCAAATATGAAGTGTAGGTACACTATTTATGGAATTAAGATCACCTGTCTTTGCCTGAAATGTGTGTGTGTGAGCTACCTGATCACTGTTACAGTCAGTGAAGGTACAGTCACTGAGTTCTGTTGATCAGCTCCCCTGACCATTAAAGATGTCTGTTTCAAAAGAAAAGGAATAATTTCCAAGAACTCTATGGACTCCTGTGAATATTTAGAAAATGGATTGTGTGCAAACATCTACACTGGATTCACCCCAAATTAGGCAAGATAAATCCCTCTCTAGCTATCCAAAATTAGATGTTTGAACTAGTGGTCAAAGCTTCTTCTAAAGTCAGTGAAAGGAGATCAGCCCCTCCACAAAGCAATTAATCTTATCCTTGGACATGTGTTTATCATCACATATGGAAGGAAACCTATCTCCACTATAGGGAATCTTGAAGGTTGCCTTAGGTTAGACACCAGCAGTGGGTTTTGTTCGAGGTTAGATGTAGATGTGAGCCAAGTATATCAGCTACCATTATAGTCAAAAGGGCTTCTTCTGGTCTACCATCATTTGAGATGATCTAGGATATCCTGTCTAGTGTCCAGTTGCCACTCCAGATGATCACAGGTCATATGCTATAATTTCCAGTCTGTTGCAAATGTGTACGGTGTGCTAAAGTGCATCAAATCACATTTTATATAGATATTTTGGTAAATAAATGAGGTTCAATGAAAATTCAATCTTTTCTAAGGGAAGAATATTGTGTAAAGTAAATCTGTGAGAAATCAACCAATTGTATTACATTATCTACCATAAAATTGACCACAAAAGATGAACAGAGTAGACACACTGTATTCCCATTCTCAATGTATGTGAGTATGAAAAACCTATGAGGAAAGTCTCTAATGTTAATATTTGCTTTTACACAAATATTCTTCTCTCCAGTTTACAAATTTGATTCAAAGACACCATTACTGTCAGTACACCAGTACATGCACAGAAATGCAATGTTTGGCTTATGTCTGGAAAACACAGTGTCTGTCTCACCCTCTGTTCAGATACAGAAGGGAGGAAAATACCACTCCAGAGCCTTGATGAGCTGCTGTACACATAGACTCACTACATCTTCTAAGAAATGAATCCTGATCTTGTATAAAGAATGCAAAACTCCCGCTGAAGTGAAAAAATACCTCATTCATATGTCTGGAACCAGGATTCAGCTCTCAGAACTAAAACAGCTTGCACCCACCTGCTGCTTTAATTCTGAAACACATTTTCAATTGATATCTTGTATAAATCACGAATCGAGAGCAATGTGCTTTACTACGAAGACAGTATTCCAGTCATAGAGTGTGATCCAAGTGGAAACTCCCCATAATTAAGCAGCAATGACTGAACATTACAACTACGATCTTGGTTTTCTCCATGACAAACTCTTGCATTGACTATTACACATTTACAAGGTGTCCGTTTTCACTTGGTTATTGTTGTTTAAAGCAGGAGAAGGCTTGCTTTTCTGGCCATCAGTTCCTCCTTTGGATGTGTCCTGGAAGAAAAGCCTTGGCATCCACAGTGACATTAAAATTCGTTTATATTCATTCCGAAAATTCTGGTTAAGAAGACCATATATTATTGCATTAAGGCAGCTGTTGAAATAGGCCATTAAGTAGCTTATGATGAATAGCCATTCAGGAACTTTTGGTGCCATTTCCGTAGGATCAATGGCTACAGCCAGTCCAATGAAGTTTAGAGGTGCCCAGCAAAAGGCAAAAATCACAAAAACCACAAACATGGTAAGAAAGTTTCTGAAGTCACTTGGCTTCAATCTTGGCTTTGTTTCTGACTTGACTCGTCTTCTGACTTGAAGCACTAAAACCCAAATTCGAAGGTAGCAGAAGCTGACAATGGTGATAGGGACGATGAAGTGAATGACCACAACAGCTATCGTATAGTAGGAGCTTGCAGTCTGGACAAATGTGCATGAATAGATGCGTGGATCATACTTCAAAGAGCCAACAAAAAAATTTGGCACAGTTGCAATTACTGTTAAAATCCAGACTAAGGAGACATACAGCATTGTGTTCCAACAGCTGTACACTTTGTCATAGGCAAAACTATGACAAATGTAGCAATATCTGTTTATTGCAATTGCAGTGATGTTGAAAATGGAGCCTATTACACTTAGTCCCATCACAAAGCCACTCGCTTTACAGTGTGTTTCACCCAGTGTCCATCCATTGTGGAAAATAGCTAAGAGCACCAGTGGGTACGGATACAAGGCCACCACCAGATCAGCCAGAGCTAGGCTCACCACAAATGCATTACCTGGAGGGAAAGAAAAATACACAGGCATAAGTCTGAAAGCAAGCATAGCTGTGAACAAGAAGAAAAATGTTACATTATTTTGGATGTCTGCAATGCTAAATTATTGATGATGTCAGCAGGCAGCAGGTATATAGGACCAATAGGGAAATGATTTTACATCGTAACTTAGAACACCATGGAAATATCTGCAGAAACATGATGTTTCAAATCTGTTGGTGTCCGGATTATATTGTTCTTGCTCTTTTTACCTTTAATAAACATAGCCATCAGTGAGCCTTTACATAAGCACATGTTGATTTAGGTGTAGCTAACTCCACAGCTGGATTGAATAAAATGAAAAAGAAAAAAAATCTAAATTGTGCCAGGAAGGTAAGCCATTATGTCATTCTAACCTATCACTGGAATGCTAATAGGCTTGACAAGTTTCAAGGAGAAGGATATACAAAGACTAGGTCTATAGCTAGTGGAAGGATGTTGTTTTATGTATACTCTGAATTGCTGCACAATACTCTGTAGTGGAGATATTTTCTGCATGAATGGCCTACCCATACTGCAGTTATTTTCTCATTGGATTGTCTAAGGAAGACTGAATTGCCTTCACCACCCTCTGCAGAAAGGCATATTTAACTATACAAAGAAAACTTCCATGCATGCAGGAGAAAGTATTCAAATTTTCTGCTGATGACATTAAGGGAATGTAGGTGATATGGTTGAGCCCTATTGTCTCTAAACAGTGTCCTTTTCATCAGTTTGAAATTTCTGACATTGTATCTAAGAGTATTTTTATAAAACAATGAGATAGTAAATTATATTCCTGAAAAAATGTTCTTCAGGAACTTCACTTTAGAAGATAGAGGTACTAACTTCAAATTCTTGGCATTTAAGTAGCATAAAATGTATATGGTTTGTATGGTTTTGTATATGGCTTGCATACTCATTTTTTTTCCTGAAAGTCCTTCACAGCATGAACTGATATGCAAAAAATCCAAGCAATTTTAAAAACTGAGCATGGAACATAATTATTTTTTGAAAAGAGCAGTTAGATGCTCCATTCTGCAAATTCTGAGCTTACTAGTCCTCAACTAACAAAGCAGTTCTCCATATCATTTTAAGAATGGCATTAACTGGAAGTCATAAAAGCAAAAACCACGTAGAAATTTACTCATCAAAAATGACAGAATTTCACCTCTACTCTGTTTTCTCCACCTGCTTTACATCTGTAGCTTCCTGAATTAAGGAATGGGGACGTATCTTTCTCCCATACACTTTAGGGGACAACCATGCTCATCAGAATTTGCACAACAGCGAGTAAACTTAATGGAAAGCAGGATTATCCACCTGCACCCTCAGAAATATGGCTCTTCTCAAGAGCAGCGTGCAACTTATTTTAGATGGTTCCTTGTTATATATTTAGTGGCCTGTTTTATATATTTTTAAAAGCTGCACAAGTGTTTCCATAGCTGCAGCTTTATGATTTGTGAGGAAAAACTGAACAAATTAGGGAGGCAATTGAGTGGGACATGGTAACTTCAAATAAGCAAAGCAGGAAGGATATAACCCATTCCTACGATTGTTGTGAATCCAAGCAAGCTTCAGGCACAACAAGGAAGTTTCAAAGTAGACAGCAAGAAATAGATTTTAATGACAAGAAGAAAGAAGTGTGGGAACACCTTGCTTGGAGTCTGCCACTGAAGGTTATAAGAAAACATAAAAAAAGTATTTGTCAGTACTGACCTAGATAAAGCTGATCCCTTTGTATAGGAAGGATGAGATGACTGTGAAGGCCTCTTCTAGACATATGGTAAACAGACAAACACCAAAACTAACAAAAGAACAGGGGCATCTTTATCAGAATGTATTTACATCATAGCATCAAGCATTTTTCTTCTGTTTTTTCATCACCATATCTGACATTAAAAGATAGAGAAGTTGGAAGTCAGAAGAAAGGAAGGAAGGAAGAAAAAAAGAACGGAAAGAAGGAAGGAAAAAAGACTCTTTTTTCTGTTTTAAAATGCCTTTTGGAGTAAGAGAATTTAGTCTGGGATGTGTTCACTAAGATTAATCTAAACTCTAAGGTCCCCCGCGTCAGCTTCTACCTAAAATGTAATTGTTCAGTTGAAATAGAGTGGGCATTCAGCTCTTTCAATCATATTTGGAAATTTACTGTCAAGTACATTTAGCAAGATATTTTCAAAGCTTTGAATGCAATTTAGGACTTCTTGAAAATTCCAGGTGCAATGAATAAATAGAGTAAGCAAGGAACTTGTCAAAAACTTAATTTACTAGTTTACAACTCAGAAGAAAAATGGTCCAATATCTATAAAGGCCTCAGGTGATTTGTCACTTCTATGGCTGTTTACAGGGTTGAATGTTCCCACTGTGCACTGAAAAGTAAGGTCCAACAGTATTTTTCTGTCTTTGTGGATGACTGCAGAATTAAGTTTAATGTTTATTACTGCAATGAATAATCTACAGAAGTAGGGAGAAACTTTCCTAATTCATAAAACATAAATAATCAACATTTTGAGAAATCAAAGGTCTTAGACATCTTTTATGTGCTTGGAGAAAGTAAATGTTCCTTGATACACCTAACCCAGAGCTTTTGGAGTGGCCTAAATTACATTCATAATATAACTAAAGAGGTAACTTTTTGCTGCTTGTAACAAAACAGAAAGCACAGAATTTTCATCTAGCTGGAATTATTGTCATTGCTTCTGGAATTTACTTGATGGACTTTGTTCCTAGATTTCAGTTTAATAAGAGAGAGAGGTATATTCATTTGTAAGAAAAACATTTGTTCACTGGGATGGAATGACCCCTTAATTACAAGCAGTAGCTACTAAAAGCCAAGTGTCTTGCCAGGTATTCAAAAAGATCCACATCTGTGCTGTTTTAAACACTGATAAAGTTGTATGCATTAAAAAAAAAAAAGTTCTGATATTGACTTTGAGTGCAACAGAACTAGATTGATATTTCATGAATCATTCCTGCATATTGGTTTTCTTACTACAACTAACAGGAGGAAGTCACACCCTCTTGTAAGCTTGATATGACTTGATGTTGCAGGAATTTACTCATAGAACAAAATTTTTGGTAAGGCAAAAACTTTTAAGGGTTAAGCATCTGCCTTCTAAAAAGACAACTGACTTTTAATGTCTCTACAAAAACCAGAAGCAATTGCAATCAGCAACTATTTTTTTAAAGGTTCTTCTTCTGTCTTTGGTTCTAAACTGGTGAAAATGCTTAATCATATATCATGGTGTTGTTTGGGGTTTTTTCAGGTGGTGTTTTGGTTGTCACACATTTGTTTAACACGTTGTTATACACTGCGCACAGACATCACCCTCTTCCATCTATGGCACCGGCAGCAGGTGGAGCAGAGAATTAAGTCTTTCACACACTGACATTTGAATTCCCTGTGACAGTACAAGCCAAGACCTAGGGTAAGCTTTGATTTACTGAGACATGTTAATTTGGTATAATGTTCAACAGTGTATTGCTAACAGAAGGTGTAACATACTGCTCCAAACAAATGCCAGATGGGTGTTTGTTTTCTTTGAATATTACAGTTTAAAAGCAATGATATGCTCTTTTGTAGTTATGTTTCATGATTTCAGATAGTAGCGAGGTATACTGCAGACTTTGATGTAAGTGAAAGGTACAGGCAATATATTACCACTAGAACAGCCTATTTTAGAGACTCTAGCAAAAAATATAGCATAAAAAATGAATCAAAGCTGGTCTTCGGAACATCCAGGTTATTTCTTTTTTAGGAAATGTGTGTTCTATGAAACTGTTTAGAATAATTGGTCACTGTAATTATTATACTATATGTACAAAGAAAAACCCATCACTGGGAGTAGAATCATAAAACTGTTCAGTTTGTAAAGGACCTTCAAAATCATCAAGTCCAACTGTTAACCCAGCACTGCCAAGTCCACCACTAGCCCACCTTCCTCAGTACCACATCTACACCTCTTTTAAATACCTCTAGGCATGGTGATTCCACCACTTCCCTGGGCAGCCTGATCCAGTGCTTGACAACCCTTTCAGCAAAGACATTTTTCTTAATATTTAATCTAAACCAGCCTTGGCACAACTTGAGTCCATTTTACTCTTGTCCCTTCACTTGTTGCCTGGGAGAAAAGACAACCCTGCCTGGATAAAACCTAGAGAGCAATAAGGTGTCCCTAAAGGTGAGCCTACTTCTCTCCAGGTTAAACACCCTCAGCTCCCTCAGCTACCTCCTTCCCTACCTCCATTACCCTTCTCTGGACACACTCCAGCACTTCAGTGTCTTTCTTGTAGTGAGGGGCCCAGAACTGAACGTGGGATTAACCACTGCCACATACAGGGGGACAGTCACTGCCCTGGTCTTGCTGGCCACACTATTGCTGATACAGGCCAGGATGCCATTGGCCTTCTTGGCCATCTGGATCATGTTCAGCCACTGTTGACCAGCACCCCCAGATCCTTTTCTACTGGGCAGCTTCCCAGTCCCTGCCCCCAGCCTGTGACACTGCCCAGGGTTGTTGTGACCCCAAGTGCAGAACCCAGTACCTGGCCTTGTTGAACCTCGAACAGTTGGCTTTGGTCCATGAATCCAGACTGTCCAGATCCCTCTGCAGGGCCTTCCTGCCTTCCAGCAGATCAAAACTCCCACCCAACTTGGTGTTGTCTGCAAACTGACTGAGGGGACACTAGATCCCCTTGTCCAGATCACTGATAAAGATACTAAACAGGACCTGAAGAAGAATGCAGGACTCATGGGAACAGAAGCTTAGCACGTAAAAAGGACTTTGGGATTGTGGCTTAGTGACTTGCACACTCCTGGACTGGAACAGACCTGTGTTCTTGGCCCTACATCTGCAACTAAGAGTTAGTGCTGGAAGCTACATTTGCAGGGGCTGAATTTTAGGCTTATTAGGCAGATCTCCCAGGTGTCGACACAAATTTACTGCAAAGAGGTACCTGAGCTGCACTGTCGTTCTTGAGATCATGATTTTGGCATGGTTGGCTGCTAGGTATGAGTGTAACCCAAAACAAAACCTCCACTTTTGCCGCGTGCTCACTCTTCTTCTCCCTCTGGTCAAATACGGGAACGCCAGTCCTCGCTGCGAGTTTGCTGCCTTGAGTTTCCTGACAGACTCCAGGTGCAAAAGTGCTGTGATGTTAAAAGCTTAGTAAAAAGGCCCGAGGTTTGTAACCTCCGGGCGTACAGTTCTGCTCGCCTGTGGCTTCCTCTGGTGCCGGTGGAGACCGTGGTGACTCTCTGTTGCCACCTAGTGCGGGAGCCACAGCAGAGACAACACACTGCATCATCTGGCAGGGCAGGAGGAGAACGCCAGGGGCTGGTTCTTGCACAGCAAAACGTTGATCGTTAATCAGATACTACGCTTACGGGGTGGTAAATACTTCTCTGGGCTTCTGATACTTTCTGAGATTGCAGGAACTTTTCCAGTACTGGGTATTTTCAGAGAGTAAAGGGGAAGCAGAAGAGGCAGGACAGGCTCTACTACAAGAAAGTTCACTGTTGCCTAATGGTTAGGACACTTCCATGGTAGAAGAGCCCTTCTTTGAAAAAGGCTTGAGCTTATGTCTCCCATAGTCCCCAGAGAGTGCCCTACTCACCAGCCCTGCTGCTCTTCTGGGGTTAGCGTGCTTGTCTCTTTCTAGGTTATGTTCAAGAATTTCAGCCTAGAATCAGAATACACAGGTTATCACTTGTATTGTAGAGTGCTCTTTACCAGTATGCTCATAAAAAAAAATCTAAAAAGTCCTTCTCATGATTTAACAGCTGGGAAACTGCGATAGACAGGTGCAGGAACTCTCCAAGACACTGATTAGGAAGAACACTCCAGGTTCATGAACCTTGCTCTTACTTTTGTCTATCAGATAATACACCTCTGTTAGGCATACTCTGGGAAAAGTGGCAGCACCAGTCCAGCTTTTTTCTCCCAAATGACATCATAGTGGCATACTGATGCTGAGAGATGGAGCCAACAGAAGAGCTAGAGCTACTAAGCAAAGCCAATTGTATTAAAAACAAACAAAAGGGGGTGGTTGCTGCACTAGGTAATAAACCCTTAACAGATTTTGCAGATGTAAAAATTTTACTTATGTTCAAGGGAAGACTGGAAAAGTACTTGTAAGAGACATCGTTTGAAGGTTACTTAACAGACACACCATGCTAGGTTTGGGAAATCCTCTGAGCTGGAAGGAATCACAAGTTGTAAGAATACAGAAGTATCATATAGGGTTGCTCTGTTCTCTTTTTCTCCTCAGTGCGTGTTTCTATCTACAGTTAAAGACAGAGTATGAGTCTAGCTATGCCTTGTTCTGTGTGTCCAGCCATCTGAAACTGAGCTGCATTTTGCAGCAGGCTTAGGGGAGAAGATCCCTTATATCCATGCCCTAACACTGAAGTCAGGCTCTTGCCTTGAGGATAGTCTAGGATGGAAAAGGCCCATGTTGTTGCTGAGAGAATCATAGACTTTTAGAATCATAGAATGGTTTGAGTTGGAAGGGACCTTAAGCATCATCTCTTTCCACCCGCCCTGCCAAGGGCAGGGACACCTTCCACTGGATCAGGTCACTCAGTGCACCACCCAGCCTGGCCCTGAACACTTCCAGGCACTGGGCATCCACATTTTCTCTGGGCAGCCAGTGCCAGTGCCTCACCACCCTCACAGTAAAGAATCTCTTACTAATATGTTATCTAAGTCTATCATCTTTAGTTTCAAATCTCCCCCTTTTCAGTTTAGATGTCTCTCTCTAGGGTACTTCTGCTTTTCACATGGGGAGCAAAGCCAAGACATTCACTCTGAGGGTTTAGCACTATGGGCACAGTGGCAGCCTAGCCTCAGAACCTCTGGTTGCTGAGCACAATCACTAAATAACAACAAAAACAGACTGTTTTTTCATTGGTTCATGAAAGAAGTTGTGTTTTCTGTATCTGCCAGTACATATCAGCTTAATTTTCTTCTCTTGAAGTAATCACAGCTGTTGATTGCTTCAACCAAGAAAGAATAGGAAACCTACTTGTACAACTGCAAGTATGAAAACTCATTTATTGCTGACAAAGAGGCTAATATGAAAAGCTGTAAAATACAACAGGTGCAATCTAGTTAGATCCTATAAAGAGCTGGGCAACCTATAATTTTTAATAACTTTTTTTTTCAGTGTCTCAGCACTATATTGCATGTCAGAAAAAAAGGTGAAATATGTAGCATTTTATAGGATGCTACTTTGTTAAAGAAACAATCAAAAACCCTGCCCCAAAACTTGTTCCAGGTCGACTATAAAAGACTGAAATGTGGAAGCAAACAAAGTAAGGATATTTCACCTCTAAAAACTCTGGACAAAACCTTATTATGCCCTGACAGATATTAATTTATATTGTGTGAAAGGCAAGTTCATTCTATCACCTTCATTATTGCTCTCATCTTCGCTACTGTCTTTAGTCTGAATTTTTGTCAAAGGAAATTATGTTGTTTTCCTTGTTACTGCAGCAAAACATCGCTCAAGTCATTAGAATAGCTTCCACCTTCTATTAGAAAGGAGGACAGGAAACTGAAAAATGAAAATAATTTTGTTCAAACTAAAACCACGTTTTGTTTTGTTAAGCTGTTTGGTTTGTGTTTTGTTTTATTTTAATATTTGCTAGCAGATTAGTTGAATTAAAAAAACCCAAACATACCAACAAATCTCAGACATTAAATAATTCTATTTTAAAATGTAAGGATTAAGGTATTACTGAAGATACTCAGGCTATCAGGCTGGTATATGAAGTGAATAAAATTGGGGACTGTTGGAGATGATGGGACACACGCAGGACCAATTAGCCAAGAGATTTGATTAGCCATGATAAGGTGCGTCCTGTAGTTTTGCCCTGTAGACCAATTTAGACAGCCCAGAACTTTTTGACCGGTGTAAATGGTGGGATCTCCACTTACAGAACTGAAGTCATGCAAGTAGCAATTTCCACAGTGGTTTGCTCAACTGCTCCGTAGGGCTGCAGGTGAAGGACTTGCAGCATGGGGCAGCTACAGATACGTGCAAAGCATGTACATGTCAACTGGTTCCATCTTTAAAAAGAACCCAAATCTAAGCCATTTATTGCTGCTATGTACTTTTAGGTGTTCCTGTGTTCAACTCCCAGACACGGTGGGGGATCTTTTATAAACAGGATCCCGGATTTTTATAAAATAGGATCTGATACACTGCAGTAAATAGAGTACACGGGAATATCTCATTGGAAAACACTTATGTTGACAAGTTGCCAGTGCTTCTAACAACCTATGGAGTCCCTTCATTATGATCTTCTTTTCTTCTATTGTTTCCTGTTTCACCAAGGAAGAAAATAGATGACACTTGACGAAAATGGTCATTATAACCTTTCAGTAAGGAAAAGTCTTACCCTTTTTGTTCTGAGCTTTTGGAAGGCCTCGTCACTGTACATGCATAGGGAGATGAATGTCTTCAGAAGCTGTTGTCAGTCTCTGCCATCTGCTTCTTTTGGAAACAAGGTCTTAAAGCAAAGTACAGTGACATGATTCATCTTATAATGATACTCATAGGTTTGTAAACAGCATGTGAACAGATGAATAAATAAAATGCTTTTACAGAAGATGATTGTGTATTCTCTTCTGAAGTATTAGCTGCTTTGTGTTCCAACTCAATACAGACAAAGTGTGTAATGATCATTTGCTGAGTCAAGGTCTTTTCTGAGAGCCAGTAGAAGCCTTGAAAAATGACAAGACAAAAACTCTGCTGTGGCTGGGCCTGCATGATATTGTTGAGATAGGTAAATGAGGGGTGATAGGCATGAAACCAATATAGCCATAGAATCATGGAAGTTGGAATTGATCTCTGGAGTTCATCTAGTCCATCCCTCCCATTCAAAGAGGGATAAACTATAGTGGGTTGTTCAGGGCCATGTCCAGTCCTTTCACTGTCTACAGCCACAGAGACTCAACAACCTCTCAGGGTGACCTGTTCCAGTAAGGAATGAGTATACAGGATATTTACTGCTTTCACTAGGGAATAGAGGCAAGGTGCTGTCAATTTTGCAACAGATGAGGGGTCTACTTGTTCTACTAAATAGCGGAGGGTACCTAAAATCATACCTTTTACTATGCATGCAGAGACCAGACATGGTCATTAACAGTGAGCTAGACTTGCCCAGTCAGAAGAAGAGGCCCCAGTGCAGATTAGAGTAGGTGGGGCTTTGTTTTTGTTCTGGCTTCAGATTCTTTCTGACAGCAGAACTGAGCAATCTTTGACTGGACATAATAGTTTGAGCCAAACAGAGAACCTGGGCCAAGAAACATTTCCAGACCAGTAAATCTACAGGGCGATAAAGGTACAGAACTCTGGGGGGGCAGAGAGTGGAGTGTGGTAAGGACTGCACAGAAAACAGCAGGAGGCACTGGCTCCTAGGAAAATCCTTTTCAGAAAGCAATTCCCATGGACTTTAGCAAGGCTAGGATGTTCCTCCTTATCCAGACACTCACATACTATGTTCAGCTTACCCCGGTTGCAGAATCCTGTTCCACATGCTACTTTGATGACTTTCGAGCACTAAGAACTGACTGCAACTAGCCCTTCAGACTAGCCCCTTGTGGCACTTCTAGCTGATACCCCAGTGAGTGACCTGGTAGCCTGTGATCCAGAAAGAGAACTGTGGATGACTTCTGTCTGCCCAACCTACTGAGTCACACCTTTTTTACTGTGTGAATATACTTGCCAACTGGACCAAACCAAAATAATTTTCACTAAATCAGGCTCAAATGGAAATTACTATATATACTACACGAGAATGTTTGAAGGTGTTTGAAGGTCACCTACTTCACTATTTTGTTTACTCTCCATAAGCAGAGCAGATATTCTTGCTTCATCTTTAACCAGGAAGCTGACTGTACAGCAAGTTTTACAGTCTTTATGGTCCTAGCCTACCAGGTGTTTCATAAGAGTGACTAAAGAGGAATGCATTGTTTTCAGATTATCTAACTAAAGGCATAATTACAGGACCTCAAATTAGTTAATTTTTCTTCTACTTTGAAACAACAGATGGCCAGCGCTGCAATTGGACTCTGGGTTGTGTAGCTGATGTTTCATACCCAGGATCATAATCATGGGTAAAATCTTACAAACTCTTTCAACCCACTTACCAGTAGATAATTTTTTCTAGGCAAATCAGTATGGTTAAATCATCTTTTTACAAGGCCTGCCTCAACATCTGATTAACATTTTATACATTTTGCTTCTAATGACTGCAAAGGGAAGAATAAAAAAAGAAAGGAAAGTCTTGCTTGCCATGAAAACTGATTCAGAAAGTAATCTTTTGTCCATGGGCTATGAATCTAATAACGAGTACTTTTGCAGTCACTTTAAAAATATCACAGGGAGACTTTTTGTCCTTGAGCAGGAGTGCTCTAAATTTCCACAGAACAACACTCACTTTTTGACACTATATTTTATGCCAGTAAAACACCTGGAACATAATGGTGTACTATCTGGCTTGTGGCAGGGAAGTTTGAATTTTAAATATTCTTTCTGTCATGAACTCTAACATAACAAGACAAAGGCGTACAAAGATACCAGTCCCCTATTAATCAAATATTTTTTCCTCTGTAACAATCCAAAAATTACACCCTGTGCATTCCAGTGAGTAACAACTGATTTCAAACAAGCTGGTTGGAATGTTTAGTCTCTTGAATATATTCCCAAGAGTCTTAAGAACCATAAGTGGTAGTTCACAGAAAGGAGGGATGAGATAACTCCCAGCTGGCACGCAGTGACTGTGCCACTTGCATGTCTTTACTTGTCTCGAAGAAAAGCAGCATGTTTTAATGTAACAGTCTTTTATTTGCCAGTAGGAAACCTGAATAGACTTGACTACTTCCAAGAATATATTTCAAAAATCCTAAAGATTACAACTCCAGCGAACTTCTCTGTGGACAGGATCTGCACAGAATGGGCATCTTGAATAGACTTTTTTTCCAATAAACTATGTGGATAATATTCAATAAGTAGGACATAAAAATACTTAGATTGATTATTATTACATATATTCATAGGTGACAGCCATCTCACAAAAGTTTCTTTTCCTTATTTGCACTCAAATGAAATGCTGTGTATACTTGAATCATTTGGAAAAATGGAACTGGCTTTACAATGAGAGGACACTGAGAATTTCAGGCAGTATTAGAGCAAATCATAGAGACATAAGGATGCCACTTATGGGTTCCTGTCTTCTTTGCAGTGATCTATTTTACAATTTGCTGCTACTTCTAAACATACAATTAGTTAACATAATTATATTTGCAAGGCTGAGGTACCAAGCAGATACTTTTCCTATCAGTCAGACTGGAAGCTCCAGTAGCTGCATGTGATATCTTCTGACAACAATTGTTGCCTATGTTGTGCAAATATGGCAGTCTAAATCAACAGGTGAGCAGATGTTGTTCTATAGCAGAAAGATGACAATATTTATGGAAGTAGCATATAAACTATTATAATCTTCATAAGGTATTTAAACATTGAAACAGATCCAAGCCCATAAAAAACAGCTGAAAAAATTAGTAACTCTGTCAGAAGGGTTATGTTTTTTCTGCAGACATAATTTAAGCAGCATTTACTAAACAGTGTAATCAAATACCTCTATAATTAATAAATAATTCAAAAAGAATTCCAACAATCAAGATTCCAGTCATTTGATAAACGTGTTTAGGCTGTTGTTATCTGTTTTCATGTCAAGACATAGCTGTCCCATATGCAGCTGAAATGTCAGGAAAATGCTGACTCTCTGGTATAGATCAGTCCTTATCAGTTTGGAGATCAAAAGTAAACCAGAAGATTCCAAAGCAGCTACTGTTGTTGGGGAGAACACACCACGGTGTTGCACCCACAGTGATTTAGACAAGTTTCTGTGGGCTTTTGCTGTCAGGAAGTCTGTTTTCTGCCCATATCAAGGTGGAAGATTAAAAAGCAGAACAACTGCTCAGATTGATTTTTAGGAAGATGAAAAGTGCCATAGCATTACTTCCTTTCTGCAAATGAAAAAAAATGGTTTTGTTTTATCAGCTCAGGATAACATAGCTGTTTCCATATTTATTCTTGGGAACAAGGCAATGTACCTGACAGTCTATGTCAAGGTACCAATATGCACTTGTAAAGGATAACTTCTAAGAAGCTAAAATCTGAAGCATATCTGAAGGTAGTGGTACTCATAATAGATCTGAATTGGAGTAGGAGTAGAATTTACTCCTAGAGGCAGAGAACAGGTTGTCACCGATTTAATGGAATGAGTGTACTCTCCTGTAACATCCTCAACACAATGATTCAAATCACCTGGTGAATAAATATCTGCTAAGAATGGATGAAAGAATTAGTCTTTTAAAATGAGCTGTCCTAGCGCTCAGTGGGGAGGTTTGGTCTCTTAGCTCTTGGCTGATTGTGCCAAAGAGCACCATGAATCCTTGAATTGCTTCTGCTGGTCCATCCAAGAATAGAGCTTTACTGCAGAGAGGTCATTCCTCATGCAGTCAGTGAGTCTTGCAAAAGGAATGTCAGTCCAGAGTCCAGGAGAGAGCTGGCGGGAAAGGCAGTGCTCCTAAGGTGCATTGGAACTGCCATAACACAGCTGCTAAGATCTCCTTCTAATTTCCTGTATCTGAAAGTACGTTTGCATTGGTTATTTCAAGGAGATGAAGGGAAACTTATTCGTACTCTGACCTGAAAAAAAAAAAAAGCCGTGTGACTGTACTAGACTTGGCCCTATGGAGAGCCTGAGTACAGCGCTGCAGGAAAAGCACCGCACTAACAGCATTCTTTGGTTTTCCTTTCCTTGAAACATTGAGTGGACTTATGCCAAATGAAATGCACAACATAAATATACCCTTAGATTCTTCTTTGCAGGTTCAAGAAAACATACTTCTGCAGCTCAACTAACTCCTTATCATTCCATTTCCTCTCAAGATAAGCACACCAATAGCTCCACTTACTAAGTGGGATAGGACTTACTATTACATTCTAAAATAAAAGTATCTTGGAGCTGATCTTGGCAATAAACTTCTTATTTGCTTATCAATAAATGGAATACTTACTGTACAGGATAAAAGTAAATGATGATTTAGAGCAATGATAACTTGGCAATATGGTATCGCCAAGTGCTTCGAAGGAGGATACAAAATACCCTATGGCTGAATAATGACCTGCTTCAGGTTATAGTTTTACCCTAAACAGGATTCCCTGTGATGCAGATTGGTAGAGAAGTTACTTTTCCACTTTATGATGTTTCTGTACTCCTAAATACTTATTTCAATCCCTCTAGGCTCATAATTACCTTACAAACTTTCTGATTCTGAAATACTTTAAAATTCTGTATCCTTTAGATTTTTTCTCATCTAGAACAATCTTACGTTTCCACTTTTCACTTTTTCTAAATTTTACTGCAAGATTTACCTCCTTCTGCTGAAGGATACTTCCTTTGTTAAAGTAATTTTCCTATTTTGCAAATTAATAATACACTTTGCATGTCCAGTTTTGGAATTATTTATTATTATTTACAGGTTAACAAAGTTTAGTTATTATTTCATAAGTCACTTTGAAGACTTATTTTCTCATTTGGTCACTGTTTGAACCAAGTCTCACAGAAAAGAAGATGGAATTGGTGATGAACTTATTCTGTTTCGTCTCCAAGAAGAGAATAGAAGCATAATTAGAAGTATGAGATGAGTCATGGGCACATGACTGAACAGTTCTAGAAGTTATGTAGAAAGATTTGGAGTATTGATCATTCAGTGGTATTTTCTGAGAAGAGGTTTCATATCTTCTCGGACAGACTTCACCTAAGCATATGGGATACCAGCTTGCAATCCAAGCTGGCAGAATGAATAAAAAGAACTTGAAATTGAAAGATGGGAAGAGAGCTTGAGAAGAAATCATACAGTTTCTTCATTTAACACCCAGGGCAAGGGAATTTTGGCTTCAGGAAGGTGATGGCAACAAATATAGAAAATAGGAGCTCAAACATTGTGGAGTTCAACGGGAGTGGTAATATAAAAAGCAGTAGAGTCAGTTGAAGGGTGCCAGGAACCTATGCAATAAAATAGGGGATCCAAAGCCAGTAAGAAATAAAAATAAAACTTTATGGAAACAATTCTGTTAGAACGGAATTGCACCAGTGATCGGAGAAGAGAAATATTAACAAAAAGGTCGATTGTCTTCATAAAAAAAGGGGAAATGAAGAGAGAGATTGAGAGAAAGAGAGAGAGAAAGGATATCCTGGTAAAAGCCAAAATTACATTAGGGAAGAGTTGTAAAGACAATGTGCAGTGAAAAATGCAGAAATCTGCAGTAGGATGAGAACGCTTCTCTTTTAGTAGGAAAACACTAATGGAGCCAATTTAACATCAGGACAATGCAGGTCCTCATATGTAAAGGGGAAAATAAGCACAGAAGTAGCAGCTGAGTTCTGGACATACACCCAGCAGATTTCTTCAGTTCAGAGTCTGTTTGCCAATATACCCCAGCCTTTGTTTTCATAAAGAACAAAGACATCCCTGAAGAGCCCGCCATAGAAAATAAGGTTGTATTGAAGCAGATGAGATTAATTTGGTTAAATTAAATGGAAGAATAAACAAAGCAGACATAACTAAGAAGGGGGCTTGCACATCTTGATAAATAAAAGAAGCTAATTAGGAAAGTGAAATCAGCTGTATTGAGGAGCTTAGGGACTTGAATGTGGAGGAAGGTTGGCATTTCTTCATATTAAAGGTACAAAAATATTCTCTGTAACTTGCATCCAAAAGAGGGAAAAAAATAAGAAAAAGTTCCAGATCTAGATGGAGGAAAAGCTGTCTCAATAAGGAGGTTGGGGGCAAGAAATGAGGCTAAAAGTAAAAGGAAAAGATATGTCCACCGAAGAAAACTGCTAGACAAAGCAAAAATGCATTAAATGGGAACTGACAAACCCCCTAAACTTCATCGAGTTTGCAAAGACTTCTAAAATTACCAAAATGCCCTTTCAGTAGAGTAACAAAAGGGAAAAGGAAAGACAAGTTACTGGGAGAGGGGGAATGCAAAAATCAAGTTAAAACAGCTCCTGATCTGAAGAAAGATTTTGCTAGACCTTTTAATAAGGACAATAACTGCGGTCTTGGGGACAAGGCAGGCTGACAGGTGAGGAATTAGCACATCTACAATAAAGCAAAAATGACAGAGAGATTGAATATACTTGATGGCAGGAATTTCTTAACATCTGTTATCTCAGAGATAGTGTCGTGTTCTGAAAGTACTGAGAGCTACACGTGGGACCTGTAAAAAGGGGCTGAAATGTTCTCTAGTCCTCACTGCCAGTAGGGAAGTGCAGATTTCTCTCAGGCTTGAGCGATTTGATTTCTCTCAGAGCTTGGCTCCCACATGCATCCCAAAGAGCAGTGTTACCATGACTCACTTGCAGCTGTGGTGCTCTCACACTTTACTACCCATTTCCTCCTCCTTTGCTATGGTGCTGCACAAATGCTGTTTCTTTTTGCATGAATGGCGCTCCCAGAAAGTCAGAAAAGCGATTAGTCAGGGAGTAATGAGAACAGTAAAACAGTGTTGCCACCTCTGGAAGATTCATTTGTCTACCATAGAGTATGTGCCAACATAGCACCTGTATTCAAGGTGGGAAATTGTTGAAAAGGAAGAATGAATGGAGAAATCTTTAGGCTCTTAATCTCATCTTAATTGTAGGCAAGGCTGGAGAGACAAACTCGGATGGATAGGAAAATTAAAAATGCAGATACAGACAAATGGAATAAAAGTCAATGTGAGCTTATACAAAGTGACTGTATCAACTAATCTGATCATCTTTATTTAATAAAAGCTGGACTTGGACTTTCTGGACCTGGGAGGTTGCTCTAAACGGATCTAGCCTTGGAATCACCAGGGTACCACTCACAGTCTGTTGCTACCACTGCCTGGATGATGATGAAAGAAAATTGTTGGACCGGAGGGAGATAACCTACATTGAACTAATTTTGTCTGTTTCAGAAGTATTATGTCACAAAACACAAAGAGAACTAATGAAATTTCATGATAATACAAAGTTGAGAGCCTACACTGATACAGGGAAATATTAAGATCTTTTTTTGCTTGAGGACTAGAAGAGCAGAAAGTGGTTAGAGTACAATAACAGGAGGTATGAGGTCAGGTACTGAAGGAATAATTGTGCAACAAAAGAAAAAGAAGAGCTGCATCAGCAAGTGACTGCACCAAGAACAGTCATGCTGTATGATTGCTACCGCATAAAAGCAAAATGTGGCTTCAAGGTATACCAGGTCTATTTTGTCCACCCAGGAAAGGACAGAACAGAATAGAAAGTTAATATTTTCTTGAAGGTATTGGTGGTACTTCACCTGCATTACTGTGAACAGGTCAGTTTTCTGTTTTAGACAGATTAATTTGGTTTGGATAAGTGATCTGGAAGGCCTAAAAAACCCAGGGAAAGGAAGAGCACAGCTACTTAGAGGAAACTAAAAACATTTTACTTGTTCACTATGGAAAAAAAAAAAGGTTGAGGGGTAAATGCGTGTTTACTTTCCATTAATATTGCACAAAAGTTCTCAGCAGGTGGAGAAATCCATTCAAATTAGATGACAATTGTAATTCTACAAATAAAAATATCCACTCTAAGTTAGCAACTAATAACCACAAAGTTAAAGTAAAGTAAAAACGAATTTGAATCATGGTAAGAGATAGAAGAGCTTTATTTTAAGTGTTGGGCGCAATGAACTTTTGTGAATCTTGAAGCTATATTCCCATCAGTTTCTTAGCATTGAGCACCTTCAAGCTGAATGTGAGAGAGAATGTGAAGGCCAAACACACACACACAGTCCCGGAGCTAAGAATTCCATGGATCCAGGGTTCAAGAAGACAGGAGTACAAAAGCTGAAACTATCATAGTGGGATCTCATGCTCTACTCATCAAAATACGTTCTTGTCAGCATCACGGCTGGTATTAAAGGACAATTTTGGCAAGTGGTTTCAGAAACAGGTTTCTCCAGTGTAGTTTTGTAAGAAATGGATTCCATCACAGGAGACAACTATCCTGTATCCCAGTGGACAGGAAAAATAATAGGGGAAGAATAAAGGAGGGAAAGAGAACTGGTGTGGCCAAAGAGATGAAGAATAACTGAAAACAGCATTTAGCAATGGAGATAACTTACCTTCAGCTATATCACAGAAATGTGGAGTTGAAGGCTGTGGAAAGGGAAAGAGCATGGAAAAAGACTACAAGGCTTGCTTATATTGCTGAAGATGTTTATTTAGTAGACAGATGAGTACCAAAATTATAATTCTACATGCAGGATTGTTTATTTTGTACAGATGTACATATGAGAAGAATTGTCCAGCTCTAGAGCTACACACACATTAGACAGAACTAAACATGCAAATACACCAATGTTCTTACAGGTAAAAGAAACATGAATTTTGATTTAATTTGTGTTGCAACAGCACCTTGCTATTCAAATGGAAATCAGAGTCTCATTGTGCTGTGTTAGCTGTTATAAATAGAAAAGAAAATAGTGGAGAGGATGAGGAGGGCTGACAAAATGCACTAAAAATACCACTTTCCACTAATGCATTCTTTGGCAATGCACCAAGGTTAATATTAATATTCTGCCAAAAGGTCAAAGGGTCCCAAGTCTTCATTACTCTTTGAAATGATATTGAGTTAATGTGCCTAATTCTCACTTCTCACTGATTTTATGCTGGCTTTAGGGGCAATAAAGTATAAATGGTTTGCTTTATCTCTGTCCTCTGGGAGATGCCTGCTGGTTCCCACCTTCTGGAGTGCTTCCTACCAGGTTCTTACCCCAGCCCATAATGTTAGGTTTATAGCTATGGCTATACAAAAGTAAAGTTCTTAAAAGCATCTAGTGGTTTTGATTTACTTGATGCACCTTCAGGATACTTGATCATCCAGCAGTGGCTGTTGAGCACATGTAAACTTTACCACTTCAAAAGTTCAGCCATTTAAAAGCTGCCTTCAACTGGGCATGCTTAATTGGAGACACACAAAATCAATAATTGTTTTTGAAAATTCAGAACACATTTGACATTTCAAATAGAAAGACAAGCTAATTTAATTTTATTATTTCCGCATTAAAAGTTTTATTTAATTTTGTAGTGTGTTAGATGACATTACTCTCCTCCCAAATTAGAACTGATAAAAGCATTAATTTCTGTAAATTAAATCACTTTGAAAGATCAGAAGTTGCTCAGCCTCTCACAGAAAGACTGGGTGCAGTTATGTAAGACAAGCATGTTGATTCATACCAATTACGCTATGCATTACTTGGAAGAGTGTTCACAGATTTTCCCCAAAACCAAACTTAAACGTGGGAAAGGGGCTTCTGGATAATCTGGAACAACCATTCTGTTGTAAAGCTGGCAAAATTCCCATGGTTGAGGAGTGAATGAGCAATGTCCAGAAGCACCAATCCTACCCATTCTTTATTTCCTCTCCTGCTGAACATAATATGTACCAGCCCAAAGGCTAATGGGTCATTTTATTTCACTCCATTCTTGCACCCCCCCATTATATAACAGTATTAGAATAGATTTACTTTTGGTCATGTTTTAATTTTAAGGAGAGTGATGCATAATTACATTGTTTCCACTTATCAGATCTCTCTGTAAAGTCTAGAACGGAATAGTGTTGATAAATCCTGGAAAAACTGCTAAAGTCCTGCTTTGCTTTCTAAAGGTAAGATTACTTCTTGTGCTACAGAAGTGGGTAGAGCTGGTTAATTTATTCCTTATACACCTATGAGTTATTTGAAGTCCCAAACTCTCATCCAAGAAAAATCTCTCATTAGCTTCTTCAAAGGGAACCAAGTGCTCATGATACTATAGCTCTTCCTTTTTCCTTCGATCATCTGGATGTCTTCCTGTCATAACCTTTCCCTAATTTCATCTTTTTCTTCTCTGACAAGGTCTAATTCCTTTAATGCCATTTTTCCTCATCATTTCACTTTCTACCGCATTCACTCCCCTTGCAAGTACAAATGCGTCATTTGTTGTTTGCTCAGAAAGGAAAACTGCAAGTCCACCCGCTTTTCCATCTTTTTGCCTTGTCAGAGGCTAAAGGCTCCCAAGTACTGCCTTAACTCTCCACCACTTTCCTACCCCCTCTATCACTCCACCCACATCAGTTTTCAGTTCTCTTCCACTCTGCTTCCTCAAGGAATTTTACCTGAAAAGACTTCCATGGACATTTACCAAACTATGCCCTTTCAGTTTCACCTCTTTCCTGTATCTCTCCCTGACGTACTGACGTAAAACTAAGAACTGGCCATTTAAAAGGTATTTAACCTTATGAGGATTATGCAGAAGGAATTCCCCGCTATTCTTCCCTGTACTTATCAAAGATAAAGAGATTGTTGGGACAGGGTCAGTGACATCACATTAAGGATGATCCTAGAAGGAGATCAATTAGTAGGTATTTGAACTAGACAACCGCGTTTGACTTTTTTTTTCCTGAACAGTCCTAGGGTGCCACTAAGTACTTTGATCAGTATCTTGGAACTTACTCTTCCACACATCACTCTCTTCCAGTCCAAACTCTCTCCTTCGCTGTAGTTCGGGCGAAGGGAACTTTTCAGAAGAGAGCCCCTCTCTTGCTCCCCCCCAGAATGGATTTAAAGCCTCTGGCCGGCCGCCCTCTCCAGCGAGAGCCTGTTCCCTTGGGCGCTTCCTCCGCCCGGAGTGCAGGCGCGAATCCCTCGGGAACGCGCCTTCCCCCGGCGCCGAGGGGGCCGCGGAGCGCGGGTGAGTCACGGCGGCTCCCGCGGGACTCCCTGTCCCGCAGTGGGGCTNGCTGCCTCCCCACGTCTTCCCTCGCTCAGTCAAGCCCCCTTCCCGACGTTCTTAAGTTCGGTGCTGCTCGGCGGAGTGTGATCGCTCCGCCCCAGGTAAACGGGACTTGCCGGCATCCCCCGCCTGCAGTTAGACGTGCAGGACTGGGGAGCGCAAGGCTTACCCTCCATAAACCGCTTCTGCCCCTAAGTAGGATTTAACTTAAAGCAAGGGCGAAGGAGCGCCTACTCCCCGTCAGCAGGATTTCCAGTCACCGCACGTGAGACACGACAGCGCTTGGGAAGAGACACTGGTTAAAAAAACCTCCAAACCAACACTCCCTCCACCCCCAGGAGAAACAAGTCAGCGGCTTGCCCCTCCTTCCCCGTGCAAGGGAGCACCCGCTGACACAGAGGACCTACGGCCGAGCCCTCTGGCTCCGAGTGCGGGGGACGTAGTGCTTCGGTCTTCCGCCAGCTCCCAGCAAAGTTTGGTTACCCCGACCTGCGTGCGCATGGCAAAACGAGGGCACTCGAGTCTCGAAGGAATGAGCAGTTCCGGGAACAGCTAGGTACTATGAGAACTGTGGTAGATACACCACAATTTCGGGGGTAGCACTTTATACCGCACCGACACCCAGCATCCGGCCGAGTGCAGGTGTGTCCAGCTCTGCGCATCAGGGAACAACCGGCTCCATCGAGGGGGAGACGGGGAGGGGGTGTAGGATCCGCACGCAGCGGGACGTGCGCGAATCAGGGAAGTTGGCCAGGAGGCAAATCCGAGAAGCTGGTGCTTAACTACAGAGTTTTGTAGTTTGAAACACGTGTAACCAGCCCGGCAGAGATGAGGAGAGAAAGCCAGTAAGTTAAGCAAGTAAAAGCCGCAGAGCAACATTCTAGCACACGCAAGGAGCAACCGTACACACGACTCAAAGAAAACACCCCACTTTATTTGTTGCGTTCTGGTTGAAGGATATGCGGTGAGGAGACAAGAAGACGGTTTGGCGAAAGACTACCGTGAACTCTGATGCAGGCTCCAGAGAGCGGGCTGAGCCGCTTCCCCACGCATGCACAGCACCGCATCTTTAGGACTCTTGAGCAAGTTTTAAAAGCTCCTCCTTCATTCCTCCGACCGCTTTGGGCACGCTTTTTGTCTCCGGTATTTGAAGCAGATGGCACCGATTCCCCTCCTCGGGAGCTCCATAGAGACCACATAATGCCTCATTAGGAACCACTCCACGAGCTGCATTCCCGGACGGAGGGCAGGACGGAGCCCAAGCGGAGCGCGGGGGCTAGCGCTGGGAAGGGTGACTGAGAGCCTGGGGGTCCCTGCACACACTACAGGGCAAGCACCAATGGATGGGGCTCTGGTCCCCCGCCTTCAGCGGGCGGCTCACCCGGACTTCTCAAGAGGGCTGGACTCCTCAGGACAGCTGGAAGCGAGGACCAGGATGCCCGCGGGACTCTGGGCGCTCGCCACTCCCTGCCGCCGCCGGGGCAGGGTGCGGAGGTCAAGCCCTTACCTGAGTTCCGAAGCTTGCGGTTCTTGAAGACGGAGAGGATGACCAGGAGGTTGCCCAGGATGTCCACCACCGTGGTGAAGATCAGCACGCTGGACAGCACCGGCACCACCCAGGCGGGCCGCGGGGCGCCCGCCGCCGCC
>VZTD01001936.1:0-170267 GCA_013397725.1 Rhagologus leucostigma | reverse complement strand
GCATCCGCGGGCAGCGGAGGCGGCCGCGCTCGGCCATCCCCGGTGACGGCTTGCGTGGCCGGAGAGCCGCAGGCACAGGCGAGGGCGGCGGAGAAGCCCCTGTCCCAAAGCGCTGCTCCCGCCGCCGGGCTCAGCCGCCAATATCCGCCGTCCGCCGCGTGGAGAGCGCTGATTTGGGAGTTGTTTGTGTATTGGTTCTGGGGGGTTGGTCTGGTTGTTTTTCCCCTGCCCCGCGGCTCGGACCGCGGTGTTCCCGGCAGCGCAAGGCCAGCGCTCCCCCCGCCTCTCTCGCCGCCAGGCACATGGTGCGCCCAGACGGGTGTTCCTGGCACATTCCTCCCGTCGGCCTGGCAGCAGATCTGAAGGGGTTGTGCACTGCCTTCGCCGTGGCCTTGTGCTTTGTGTTTGAGCACAGCGGTCTGTCAGGTCGAGACTAAGGGCAGCGCCCGTGGGGCGATTACTGCGAGCGCCGCGGACGGGACGTGCCGCGCCGATGTCGGCTTCGGAAGCTGGGCGCGTTTCGCGGGATTTTCCTTTCGAGCTGCAGGGCAGACAGAAGGGCATCGACGGGCTTCACTCTGAAATTACGCTTGAAACACATAGTTTCCTTTGGGCCCTCAAAGTGACAGATACCATACGCTCATTTGCATAAATAAATAAGCGAGATGCATGCGACAGAGGAGGGCACAGCCCGCCTGTCGCCGTGCCTGGCTGCCGGCGTGGCACAGCCGCCACGTGCCGCTGGCAGTGTGACACCGGGCTCGCACAGCGGGTGCCGCCAATTAGGGCTGCTCTCAGCAGACGTAACTCGGGAGGGTTTTGTGCCCTACTTCACGTTGTTTTCAGGCCATCCAGGCCACACTGTATCGTTGTCCTGCTTTCAGGGGAAGGTATGCCCCTCAGTTTTTCAAGAATTAGATCCTGAGGTAACCTGCCTTGTGGAGTTAGTTTGGAAAAAGAGGACGAGTTTCTGTCTTTTCTACCGGCAAATAACTTATTGTGACACATGGCTTTTTTGGGACTTATGTCTACACAAATGTGCACTGGTGTAAGCAAAATGCTAAAAATTACTGTGTGGACTTCTTTTTTTTTGTCAAATTAGAAATAGTTTATTGTTGTTCCATTTAAATTCCTAGTCAATTTTAGATATACTGAAGTAGTCCTGGTGGCAATGAACATAGAATTGTGCATCTGATTTTTTGCACGAGTCTTATTTACACTGATTTAAAAAAAAAAGAAACCAAACCTACTTCAGATGCTTATTTTTTAATGTAGGCAATATGTAAAGCATCCTGATCCTTTTCAAACTATGGATAGAGTTATCACAGCTTCATGGCTTGAACGAAAATACCTTTTTCTGAGAATTATCATTCCTGAATAGTTATTTTGTTGTTCTGCCATAGGAAAGTAGTAATTGCACACTTGACAGAACAGGCTCATTCTTGATAGAAGCAAAAGCTCACTTGATTTTCCTTTTTCTTTCTCCAGAAGTTTAAAAGGTAGTTGATCCAAAGAAATGCCTATTTTCTGTATTCACCAGTGCAAAGGAGGATTTTTCACTAGTGAATAATGATCTGCCTTTAAGAACAGCTTTTGAGTTACAGTGTTTCCCTTTATCTGCTTCTGTTCCGATTTCCCCTTTCAGAAAGTCGTTGTCCTCATTGGCCATTATCTATGT
Organism: Rhagologus leucostigma; assembly: GCA_013397725.1. Lineage (NCBI taxonomy): Eukaryota > Metazoa > Chordata > Aves > Passeriformes > Rhagologus > Rhagologus leucostigma. The sequence goes on along the minus strand of VZTD01001936.1, from coordinate 168,589 downwards.
ACTACTCTAGACTTATGGACTTGTTATGGAAAACTTACACATATTATCGTTTATTTTCATGCCTGAGGCTCTTTCCGGGCATCTTTCCGGAATCTGTGTAAGTGCTTTCAGGAGAACTGTACCATTTTGTTGTCTGTCATTACTACAGGATTTATCTTTAACTGTATGTCAAAAGCTTAAACTGTCCCTGAGCATAAATGTGGCTTTTCAAGGTGGGCTTTGCTCCTGGCATCATCTAGGTTTGCAGTTTGTCCCCACAAGAGGAACAGTGTATTTCTCCCTGTCACACACAATTGTTATGTATCATCACTCACTTTGTTTTAGAACTCTCCAAAGTGTGCCAAGTGATTTAGAGAAAAATTAGAAAGCTATGGCCTGAGCTTGGCCTGAAGTATGAGCCTGCTACAAAATGTGAAACAGAGTAAATGTTGCTGGCTTTGGAACAAGAGTCTGACTTCTGCGGCTGCACTGACATTTGATAGTAGAGAAACAAGCAGGTAGGATAAAAATGGTACATTTCCTGCCTCAGCAACCTGTAAAGAGCATGCTCTTCATCTGCTCTGCATTCCCAGTCTCTTCATTTGTATCAGGAACATTCAGATTTGAATTATTATTCAGACTTGTCTATAAAAGGATAAATTATAAACATTAATCTTATTTGCTTTGTGAAATGATTGATTAAGCTGCATTAAATGATCTGTGGATGATCTTACTCAGCTTTTTAGTAGCCTTATTTGAAACTAACCAAATTCTCTTTGAAAGTGAAGTGGGTATTTAAGCCTATTGATTGTTGCAGTTAATATGAAATAACTCATGGTTGCAGAAAGCTCTCCATCTCAAAGAAGAGATATATTCTTCACAGTTGGATTGTTAAGACCTTTATATTTTTAAATTTGGGGAAATTTTCTTGTATGTCTACGAAAATTAACTATGTCTTGTTTTTCTTTTTGAAAGCAATCTAAAGTTTTCTAAAGGCAAACTCTATTTGTGTTGCAGGGTAGAACTAGGAATTGCCTGAATGGTGGAACAATCGAACAATCAAATATTCCATGCATTGCTCTGCTGCCTGAGGCTGAACTCTCTTGTTTGTCTTTTTTTTTTTTTCTTTTTCATTCTGAAGACAAATGACTGCTTCCTAGAGATACATTCGAGCACTTTGTTCTTTGTGATTTGTTGATTTGACTTTCTGAATCTGTAATTGGGCACAGAAGCCGAAACTTTTCATGAACACAAGTGAAATTTCAGGACAGGTCCTTTTGGCAAAATCTGTTGAATTTCAGGTATTCCACAGAAAAAGAAACTGTGTCTCTTCTATGTTTGTTATATGAGCACACATTCCTACAAGTCTAAGGAACACTTGGACCTAAAATGCACAGTCTCCAAATAGTGTTATTACTTCTAACTATCTCAGTTTGTGTTGACTGTTCTCACAGTGTACACAATGGCAGGGGCTGCAGTCTGGACTTTTATGCCTCTTCCATTTCTATACAATTTGGGTTTTTTTTATATAAGTCTCTTTATTTTTTTAAGTCAGCCTGAGCCCACTGTTTAAATGAAAGTCTGTTTTCTTGTCCACTGCTGTCATGAGCCCGTACAAGAAAGGTGTATCTTCTCTAATCAAGAAGGGTCTTCCGTTTCTGCAGGAACAGAAGATTCACTTATTAACATTTTCTGGTCTGGGTTTCATCTTTTCCCACTCAATGTTAATACTTTTAATGTAGCAACCAAAGCCTTAGTTAGAGGAAGGTTATTTTGTTGTTTATAATTTTCCAACTCCTTTTTAACTGCTGGAAATTGCCCATAAAATGAGATCTGCCATCTCAGTCTCAATAATTTATTTGTGTTTTAGTCACACTGAATTTCCATGGCACATAACAGGATTCTTTTGCTGTGAATTTCCAATAAAAAGAGTCACTCATTTTTGAAGCTTTAATCAGTAGGTTGGACAAAACAAAGATGTGGAGTGGGAAAGGATTTAGGTTGAGTACCTCTCAACCTGAGGGCGAGAGAAATTGAGATTTACTTCTGAGAGACTGTGAGCATTCATTGCACTGTGATCATTGGATGGGTGTGGGAAGTCAGCGGAATCAATAACCTTGTGCATGTCTTTCTGCCAAAACGGGAGAGGAGCTTTGAGGCTTAGACCGGATACTGCAGTGTGAGGTGATTAAAGGGGACTCTTGCTTGGGGAAGATTACTCCAAGGGTCATGGCAAGACTAAAACTACACGTCAGATCTCTTGATTCAGATTCAGTGTCAAATTTCAAAACATTTCAAAGCCATCCTATCTCTAAACATGCTCTCCTATTCCACCTGCCCCGTTCTTTAGTGTAAGTAGATGTATGTATATATGTACTTCGTATACAATGTATGTACACACACACCCCCTATGTATACCACACGCTGCTGTTGCTATTCCTCTCCTGGGAATGTTCTGCCAATTTGTGCTGTGCTTTCCTAATATATAAGCACAAGCTGGAATGGAAGAAACTGATTTTCATTCATGACCTCAACTAATATTTCAACTTATATTTTTCAGAGGTGAAAGGCTAATTCCCTAATCCTGCATAACCCTATGACTAATCCTTTTTAAGATGGAAACCAGAGCCAGAAGAACATAATTGGTTTATATTATTAGAGAGAGCTACCACAATTCCTATGTTTATGTAGCATTCAGGTGCTGTTATCTCTGTCCTTCAGCTTGTTTTTTGCAAGCCGCTGCTAGTTTTGTCACAGCCAGAAGGCCTAGATGGGCTGGGGAGGGAGTGGTGCACTGGCAATCAGGAAGCTCTGAAGTCCTGGTGGTGACTGTCCCATGAATCTGTCATGGGACTGGGGCTAACTAACTAATTTTGTTTCTTTGTCTCTTTTGTCACATTAAAATAGGGCTAAGGAAAGTCTGTTATGTACTTCTTGGAAGGGAATTGAGAGTGAATTTGTTAATGTTTTAAAATAAATTTAATTTTGCTACACAGCTTATTGTCTTTTGTTTAAGTTAATGCAAAGCTGTCACGAATGGTCTAAGCTGCATAAAAACAGTCCATAGCTCTCTGCCAATACCAGCAGTAACAGATGGTCTGCTTCACAGGGTTGACCATGCATTCGACATCAGCTGAAATTTGGAACCAAGGAATAATATGGTTTGGTGAATCGAATGAGTTCAAAACTTAAATACAACTTTTTTATAAAGATAGAGGTCAAGTTTCATTCTTCAGCACCAGTTTCTACCAGTCATATGGTAGAAACATATGATGAGACAATATGAACTGTGCTGTCTTGAGCCTTCTCACGGTCTCCAGTTATCAACTGAGATGTGAAGTATCACTTGAGATCAGTCAGGTGGCTGATTCAATATACGCAAAACACAATTACAACTGCCTTTTTCCCAGAGAAGTGGAAGTCTGGCTCCTCTACCCAGCTCTCTATTTTCACGAAATTTCTGGATGTATGACAACCTCAAAGCTCGAGGCCAGGACTCAAATTTGGTGCAACTTAGAAAAGGTTTAAAAGTTGTTGGGAGGAGCTAAAAATAGGCCAGATATGTTAATAGAAGGCCTGATTATCTCAAGTCCAATTTCCATGGGAAGTTTAGGTTACAGTGGTTCTGCAATAGGACGCATCCATCAAGACCACCAAGAGCTGTATCCACTTGATGTTCCTCTCACATATGTTCTTCTGTGCCAGGGAAGTAAGAACTGGGACTGGAGCTGGAACATGATAGACCCCTGGAAATAAAATATGAGTCAGACTTGGTGATTGCTTGATTAGAATATATAATTTTCTGATAACCACCATCGAGCCAACCAAATTATGTCCTGAGCTGGATTTGTTTTCCCACTATTACCTATGATTCATAGGTAGTGGGCTGACCCTGGCTGGATGCCAGACACCCACCAAAGCCTCTCTATCACTCCCCTCCACAGCTGAACAAGATAGAGAAAATATAATGGAGGGTTCGTGAGCTGAGGTAAGAACCAAGAGAGATCACTCGCCAACTACCATCACAGGAAAGACAGACTCAAATCTGGGATATTATCTGGATTTATTACTAACGAAATCAGAGCAGAATAATGATAAGTAAAAACAGACCTTAAAACTCCTTCCTCCCACCTGTCCCTCCTTCCCAGCTCTACCTCCTGCCCCCCCAGCAGCTCAGTGAGACAGGGAATGGGGGTTATGGTCACTTCATCACATGTTGTTCCTGCCCCTGCTCAAGGAGAGGAGTTCTTCCCCTGCTCCAGCATGGGGTCCTTTCCATGGGAGACAGCTCTCCAGGAACTTCTCTAGTGTAAGTCCACCCAGCGGGCAACAGCTCTCCACAAAATGCTGCAATGTGTATCACTCTTCCATGGGGTGCAGTCCTTCAAGGACAGGCTGCTCCTGTATGAGCTCCCCACAGGGTACAAATCCTACCAGGAAACCTGCTCTAGCATGGGCTCCTCTCTCCATGGGTCTGCAGGTCCCCACCAGGAGCCTGCTTCACCATGGGCCTTCCATGGGTTCACAGCCTTGTCTCAAGCATCCATCTGCTCCAGTGTGGGGCCCAGCTCCTCCAGGGGCTGCAGGTGGGTCTTTCCATCCCTGTGGACCTCCATGTGCTGCAAGGAGACAGCTGTTTCTCCATGGTCTGCACCAGGGGCTGCAGGGGAATCTCTGCTCTGGCACTTGGAGCACCTCCTGCCCTCCTTCTCCACTGACCTTGGTTTTTGCAGAGTTTTTCCTCTCACATGTTCTTGCTCTGCTCTTCTCTGGCCACAATTACATCTGTGCAATAACTTTTTTTTTTTTCTTCTTAAATATGTTATCGTAGAGGTGTTACCATCATTTCTAATTGGCCAAGCCCTGGCCAGTGGCACATCCATCTTGGAGCTGGCTGGCATTGGCTCTGCTGGATATGAAGGAAATTTCCAGCAGCTTCTCACAGAAGCCACACCTGTAGCCCCCTGCTACCACAATGTGGCCACGCAAACCCAATGCAGCAAGAGTCTGGCCCTTTGACTTTGATAATCAACAGGACCTCCAGTGAGGCAGCAGTAGCTGATTTTGTGGTGCCATTCAGTTGCAATGTAAGATGGATCATGTCTCTCAGGGTTGGGAGACAGAACAATAGATCATGGTGTAAATTGAAACTTACTGTCTGGATTCATCGCTTTGCCTGAATAACAAAAGCTGGCCCACTGAATAATCTACCACTCGACATACAGCTGCTGTTTAGGGGCAATGCTGTGTGTCTGTCTTCAGTGGCAAAGAATATAAAGGCTAAACACCACTTCAGTTACTCTAGCAGTGTTTAAGAGGGAAACATTATCGTTACAGATGAAGTGGTGCAATGCTCTTGTGATGGCCTTCCTTCCAGGTGAGTTTCATCTATTAAAGTTATTAAGGTGGTTTTATGTGTATTAAATCACTCACTTCACTAGAGTCTTTTTCTGCTTAAGGTTGAAAATATCCATCTAGTTTAGGATTTTATTGTGTCAGTTTCAGAATGAGTTCGAAAGAATTTCCAACTACTTTTTCATCTGGGTGCAGTAATAATCATGCTTTTCTTCTGGCAGTCTACTAGCACAAAGGACAAAATCACATAGGACAAATGCATATTTATAGTAAATGTTAACTATTCATGCATTGACTGGAATTCATTAACTGTACAAAATGCCTGGAGGTAGGTTTGTGGAAGTAGCTCAGAATTGTTTTTTAACTCAGTATGATTATTAGGTCAAACAATAAGAAAGTAAATACTGTCAGAGTTGGTATGGCTGGCATGCAGGATATGACTGAAAGCAGAACAACAAATGAAGAATTCGGGAAGCGATTTGGAACACGCTGTGGTGGCATTATGTTTAAAACTAACATAAAGGAAAGGAGTGTATCTACCTTTATGAAGTGAAACTTGGCTGGTGGTAGATGAGGGCTGCATGGGTACAGGGGAATGGTACGAGCCATGGATGAAAGTTTGGAAAGGAAGACATGACAAAATTGGCCTTTTTTTCTCGTTTTGAATTTTAATTAGTACATTACTGAAAACAGGATACTTGAAAAATGCACTTAACATTTTTGCATAACGGGTTAGGCAATTCAAACTCTCATATTTTAAGCTTTCACAGAAAGGATGGAAAACCAAAACCAGTTCCAATGTTTAAAGTTAAGGTTTCTGAGGTAGGATATAAAGAACAATAGAATATAAAGCCTTTTCCACTCAAAATCTCAGAGGGGCCACATTAAAAAACCCACCAGTACACTGCTGAGATATTCAAATTGACAATACACCATTCTTTTGTCAGGAGAAGCCTAATAATCATTTCCCCACCCGCTGGTCTGGGCAAAACTTGATCCACTTATGGAACACATCTGTCCATTAGAGACAGTAAGTGGTCATCCAAAACTGTGTCATAAGGTGGCACAAAAAGGATTGAATTCAGTTTTTACCAACACTGATTTTGCTGTTTGTCTGACACATGACTTTGAAACCTTAAGCTGCAGTTTCCTGGAATTCTTTGTACGTCATGTCCTAGATTTTTAAGGAAAAAAACTCAAAAATTGAATACTCTGTCATTCAGGATTACTGACCTTCTTATGGGCTGTCACTGATAATGAACATTATATATTTAAATCTTCTCTACAGCTCTCTTCAAATTGATGACATCACAATTTGTTGTCATTCTCTTTTTTTTTAATCGGCATTAAATTAGTCTGAGGCTATTGACTTTCATGGCCACTTGATTTCAGCAGAAGGTGGGAGAAGCTCAGGAATCTGGGTTTCCTTCTAAAGTATGGAAAAGCTCTGTTTTTAGGGTTCTAACCTTTCAAGCTGTTTCTCCCATATATGTTCTCTTCTGCTCTATCCTATCAAATTCCTCCACATCTTCTCATTTTGGGTGTATCACACCTTGTTCATACTTTAATCCCTTTTTCTACCCCCTCATTGCTTCATTCCTACCTGCTTTCTCAGTAGTCCTTGTATCTCCTTCGGGAGCTTCTTTGAGACCCCAGGACCTCCCTTTCCTCACGTGCAGGCAGTCTCCTTGCGTAACAAAACTTAGTTGTCCTTTCGAAACCATGGAAGTTTTGTTTCACCCTTTTCCCTGCTCCTATGTCTTCCCAATCTCACCACCTTTTTCCTACTTCAATATCAATCAGTCCTGTGTTTTCTTTTCCACTTGCTGCTGATCCCTTTTTCTCGCCCCAGGAACCTGTCTGTACCTCCTGTTATCTCGTCTTGCTGCTTTGCTCACTTTTCATTTCCGAAAGTCTAGCCTAGGCATCTTGAGCAGGCTGGCCCCTGTACCAGCTTTGCCAGCCAGATTGTCCTCACTGACCGGCTCCTCTTGCTATGTCCTTCTTTTGACTTGCATTGGATTGATTTTTGTCCTCCCCAGGCTAAGTGAAGGAAAATTCCTCTGTGTGTTCTAATGGTTTGCATGGTTTGAGGGAAATGAGAACTTAGAGGCATTTTTTTTCGTTTGTTTCCAGTCATAAACCCAGTCCAATCACTCTCAGGACAGAGGTTTCACGGGAGAATTTGGGAAGCAGCTTTCTACTGAACCATGAAAAATCAGGTCAGTGTGAGCAGTATGGAGGGGATGAAATACATTCAACCACTCTGCTAAGGTGGCATTCGTGATAGTCACAGAGTGGAGAGAGAAGAACCTCTGCATGTTTAAGGGGATTCCCCCAAGTGGGATTCCTCTGTTTTAGCCAGCATTAGAACTGAGAAAAGCTCATACATCTTCAAGGAGAATAGAAGCTACAGACAGGACTGCCCTGTAACTTTGGAGACAACATGATATTAGCCAGAAATTTAGGTCCAAACAGCTCAGTTCCATAGGATGCATCAGCAGCGGGGGGGCATGGTGGGGTTTGGATATCCTCTTGAGGGTCTGTAGCAGAAGGGTTGGTGAGCTTTGAGATTACTTACCTGTATCTTCTGGGAAAAGGGGGTAGAAAAGAATAGCAGCTCCAGAGCATTCTCTCCCAAGTGTCTGCCTAACCATAGTGTCTGTGATCTGCAGTCTTAGATCCAAATATGTGCATGTCTTTCTGCTTTGTCATTTTAATTTTTTTTTCTTTTTTTGCCACCCTGTGGGAAAACTGGACCTTTTCTTTCAGTCAGTTTTTTAGTAGCTATGATTACCATTTCTTGGCATCACAGTCCTTCTGTATCTATATTTATAGTAGAGTTTCTTCATTCCCGAATTTGTGTCTCAATGTTTGAAGAAGCTTTCATAATTTTACAGGAATTTGCTTTGTTAAAAACTTTCCAATCTTTATTTTTTTTTCTTTTTCCCATTCCACACTAGCATAATTTTAGAAAGCTGTTTTAAAGACTTCCTCAGAGACCCTTGAAATTACAAGCATTTTCCTGTCTTTTCCCCTGTGTTTGAAACATGATGGCTTACACTGTTATGTAAGTTCCCTGTTTCAGTCTTGCCTTGTGAATGTGGAGGCTGCATTGTTTCAGAGACCGTGGGACCAAGTAGGTGAAGCTGGAGGAGGATAGTCTGATGGGTCTAGTAGAATGGCAGCATTTATACTACCATGTGCAGTCCTAACTAAAACTGTGCCACTGAAACATGACCAAGCAGTGAAAAGAAAAACTAATTGGAAAGGTTAGGGACCATGTTGGAAGACCATAGAACAGTTCTGGTTGGACGGTGGTAAACTTCCCAGTCTGACCATCCACAAGACTCTCTGGCGGTCACAGTCCCAATGCCAGACTGGGACAGAAGCTCCTTCACAACAGGCAGCTCCAGTAACTCAGCTGGACTCTACTTGACCTCAGATGCACCCCACACACACAGACAGACCAGGTTTCCTTACCCCACATTTCAACCCCAGATTTGACCCCAGGTCTTCCATAGCAGAGTCTCAGATGTCTTATTCCATAAAGCAATTTATTCATGGTGAAGTAACACAGAAACAACCCAAGCTGGAGCCTTCTAGAAGAGACTCCGAACAAAGGAACCTCTGGGGCATTTATACTCTCACAGTCCAAGCCCATGAAAGTCTCAGCTCTTCCTCTGGATCCATCAGCACCTGCTGTATCTCTGGGGGTCTGGGCACCTGACTGGGCCACAAGTCCCCATGTCTTTTGTTAAGCAATTTTCAGGAGTTCATGGCTTAGGCCTAAAATGTCGGTCCCCATTTTCCTAGTAGGATCACTTTAAGTATCGAAAGATTGCAATAAGGTCTCCTGGGAGCCTTCTCTTCTCCTGGCTGAACCATCTCAGCTCTCCCAGCCTGTCTTCATAGGAGAGGTGCTCCAGGCCTCTGATCATCTTCATGGTTCTCCTCTGGACTTGCTGCAAGAGGCCCATGTCCTTCTTGTGTTGGGACCCCAGAGCTGGACACAGCACTCCAGGTGGTGTCTCATGAGGGCAGAGCGGAGGGACAGAATCCCCTCCCTCGCCCTGTTGGCCACCCTGCTTTGATGCAACCCAGGATAGGACTGGCTTTCTCTGTTGCCAGCTCACGTCCAGCCTGCCATCCACCAACATCCACAGGTCTAAGATATGCTCTTATTCACTGATATAAAATCTTCTTGTCTTCCATGAGACCGGAAAGACTTCAAAAGAAAGCAAAAATTAGCCTAACACTGCTGTGTTGTAGGACTCTCCTGGTTTTGTAATTCCTACAGAAATACTGCCGTTTGTAATGCCTGCAGGAATACACCGATACTTCTATGTTGCCATGTGGTTTTGGCACTTGAGTAGTAGTGCCTACAAGCCCTAATCTGCACTTTTCTAGTTCTGCCTACCTGTACTTCTGGTACTGCTATCTCCTGTCAGATAGCAAGTTTAAAGCAGACTTGTTAAGAACTTTAGTTGTTTGAGGGAAAAAAACCTCAAATGTTAGACTGAAATAAAGTATGTGCCTCTAAAATTTATGTTTGTGTCAGCAAAGCCTTTCTGAAATTCATGTTTATATAAAGCAAAGGTTTTACTGGGACGAAGTTCCCACTAATAGTTTTTAATACTGAGACTCTAAATCATTGCACATGAGGTCAGGATCAGGACAGGGCAACGGATCTTCTTCCAGACTTTCACTTTTTCCTACTGATCTTGTGATGTGAGAACTTGCAAAGGTCCAAGGGCAGCCCACTGATATCTTCTAGTACTGGTTATGTACCAGCCTGCTAAGCTTTGAATTGCTATAGTCCACACAATTTGCAGTCACCAAAATCGCCCAGATCATTCTTCAGGCATGAAGTCAAACTCAGCTCACCTTCTAAATACCCTTAGCATTTGTTGCAATTGATTAAAATTCACCCTAAAAGTTTATTGGCCTATTATAACACACATTTGCAATAATTTCATTCATAAGAGTTATTTTAAAATATATGCAGTAAGAAATAACATCTTTCCATAGAGTTTACACTAAATATTCACATACATATGTATTGTAAATTAGCTTATGGTAGTTTGGGCACAAAACACATACAAAGACCGTTGCAGCCTGCATGGGCATTACAGATTGACTGGACATGGATGGCACAATTTCAGAGCCACTCTTGACCACTTTTGGAGCAGAAAGCTGTTATCTTCCTAAGTGTAATGCCTACCTTGCCCTGATGTTTGCTGTCTTCCTTCTGTGGAGACTATCCAGAAAATTCCATCTTGTTTCACCCCAGGTCCATGACTTTATTCATAGTTGTTTTAAAAAGCCTTGACTGTGCCTCTACACAAACATGCAGTCTTTTAAAATGCAACTCTTACGTTTGTGTACCTAACTTTGCTTTTCAACACTTGAAACAGTACATCCTATAAACAGACAAAATCATATCCGTGTGCATTTTTATATTACATACACACTTTTATGAGTTGGTGATCTATTAATCAGATTCATATTAATAGATTAAGATATATCCTCCATCGGTGAGAAAACCAGACAAGGCAATTGACCTATAAAAGTATTATATCTATCCCATTTCAGATATGATAATAAAATGAAATTAAAATCAAGTGAAATGAAGTCAGGAACTTATAATTAAATATATTCATAGTGTTTGAATAGATTCCTTTTCTTCTCTACCCCTGGTAGATAAAGCAGAAAGGGTTGTTATTAATAGTTATCCGAGTTATTCCAGCTTAAGGGTTGTTATTAATAGTTATCCGAGTTACTCCAGTTTAAGTATCTCTCTCCATAGGATTTTCTAGTGATCCTCAAGGCCTGATTAACTGCATGTTTGCTTTTTTATTTCATGCAGTTCATCAGCTAATATGGCTATACTGTTGTTTATAAGTACGCAATTAACTTTTATTATCAATTTCTTATCTGTTATTTATAACTGGTAAGTTTGTTTTATCTTAAATTAGCAGTTCTTATATATGCATAGGCTTCTACCACCTTTGCCTTACTTTCGTTTAGTTTTTTTGTGTGGTACATTTTTGTTTTTTTTCATTTCCTTCTCTGCACTCTGAAAAAAATACTGGTTTTTTACATGTTACTTAAAATCAGACATTATAGTGTTAACTTCAGTATTCAAGAGCTAGATCTCTCTAAGTTTGATGAAATAGCTGATCCTTCTTATCTCTCTCCCACTGAACAGTCACACCTAATCCACCGTACCTTCAACTGTTAATTACTTACATGTGCTACTTTTTCCTTTTTATTTTTCCCTCCATTTTGTAGCCAATGGAACCCCCTCTTCTAGGTTTCTTTCATGCACCTCCTCACATGCCTCACTGAATTTAACAATATTCTCTGTGAATTTGAATGGCTCATTTTCATTCTAATTGTATGGCATTTTCTTGTCTTGTTCTGCAGTTTTAAACATTTTAGCTACTCTAGCAGTTAGATATTCTTTTGTATGTGGTTCTCTTTTTCTTTCAAAACTTTTCAGAATGAATGTTAGAGGAGTCTCGGAGCTGATGCTGCCTTTTCTTTTCTTGTTTTCTGCTTCTGGGATTTGTACTGTATTTGGCTCCCCTATTCATACAATGCCTCACTCTTATCCCTCTTTCTTAAGTCCAATTGCTGCAGGTCATCGTTAGCAAATGTTAAAGCCCTGACTCATCTCTGTGCTTATTATCTCTTTGAGCCTTTTGTTCATCTCTCAAAACTTTCCTTGCTTATTCGAATCTCTGTGTTAATTCAGCCAAAGAAGTCATTCCCAGTCTGATTCAGTGGTTGCTGCTGCTCTGACTGGGTTCCCCTGCTGCTACCCCAATGGTTTTCCATCATTTAACCCATCACTCCATGAAGATATGCCTGTTTAAGAGCACTATCATTTCTCTAACTGGTTTCATTTGCTTGGAATTTCAGTTCCTTGCAATAGCAATTTGCTGTCCCATCTCCATCCCTTCCCATTTACTGCGGTATTGTTGCTTAAAAGAGCTGTTGGTTTCCTCTGCATGTCTGTCAGAGCTGGGTTTGGAATACTGCACAGTGCGGTGAATAATAATGCAGCTGTGGTGAGTTCCTCTCCAGTTTTTCCAGCACAGTTATTATTATCAGTCCCTACTCTGGCTTGGTCTGGATCACTCTGTCTCTCTTCATCTTGGTGTTTCAGGTGTTCCAAAGAGCTGTAGCAAACCCATTCTGACTTTGAAACTGTGCTTACTGTGTGTTCCACTGTGTTCCACTCATCCTTTAAGGTCAGCCCTGGCAGGAGAATAGTGGCGGTCAGTAGCCTGTCTGATTCCAGAATTAAAACCTACACCTTTGGTACTGTCTTTTGGTTTTCTCCTATTCTGCTACCTCTCACTGAACATTCCAGGAGATTTACTTAGCCACCTTTACACCATTTAAGTTTACAGGGTAAAAAAACAGCCTTCTGCTTTTCACAGCCACATTCCTATCTGCTAAATCTGACACTTCCCAGTTTGGCAAATTCTTCCAAATTGAAGCCTGTTGTTCTAAAATGGCTCCTCAGACCAGGGTCATTTGAGTGCACTTGAGCAGTTGCCACCAAGCATCCGGGAAGTGGTGGCATCCTCACAATGAGGCTCATCACGTTCCAGTCCAGTATTACAGGGATGCTCTATGCTCTCCATCCTAGATGCACATGCAACACTGAGTTGCGGTACCTTTGGGCAGATGTTCGGTCCTGCCCGAACATTGTCTCACAGCCAGGGTTGGCAACTGCTGCTCTCGTCCACTGGTGCGTTCTCAGTCACTTGGACTTTAGTTTTGCCTTACAGTACATTCCAACAGAAACAGGCTGAGTGGCGGAAGGTCTGCAAAGAGGAGCTAGCATCTGATCTCAGAGAAGGGATGTAAATATGAGCAAAGTTGCTGTTTCTGTCTTCAGCCAGTTGCTGACCTGCTTCTTTCCTGTCAGTGTGGCCAGCAGCCGACTGTGAGAAGGGCTGGGGGAGAGATCCCCAAGTTTTGGGAGTGTAACTGATTGGTTATAAATTGAATGCTTTCACGCATTAATATTTATGCAGTGTGTCCACAAACAGCAAAGGAAGGTTAAGTTGTATTTTAGTGCAATACGAATCTGAAGAGGTGTTGTGAGACTTCTGTGGCACAACTGATATGAAAAAGTGATTTTTTCTTTGTTTGATCAGTACTCAAGGGAATACCAACATATAAAATCTGTAAGTTTTCATGAAGGGCTGAAGGTACATTAATTCCTTCATCAGTTTCACAGCCTATTGCAGACAGATTTTAGTGAAACTGGTTACTGTGCTATTAATTATTAAACAAGACCATATTACCCCTAATGGGCTTGAACCATCACTAAGAATGTTTTAGCTTTGATTTTGACCATTCTAATAATAGTCTCACCTGTCTTGTTGCATGGTATAATTACTCTAATGTTTTACTTTCTGACTACTCCAGAAGCAAAACTTACTTTGGTAACATAATGGTAGGATATATGCAGGTTGCAACACAGTTTTTATCTATGGTCCCTTTCCAAGTGCCATTATATCAAATCCATTAAGTGCTTACAGTGCACGGGCTGTAAAAGTGACTATCAGAAAAAACCAGAGGTGCCATATTTCTGTGTCTCAGTGACTCAGCAGCAGATCTACTGAGTTCACAAACAAAAATCTATTTTTTAGTCCTGCAAACTAGATTTCATCTCTGATAGTCAATGAGGTTCTTAACTTTACAATTATCAGCACAGGTAATAGAGAAAACTCTTTGAAATTATCATTACCATGCTGTGTTCTTTTCACTACATCTAAAATTGCTCTGACAGTCTCCTGTCTCCCCATGAAGACATTTCTGAAATTATTTAAGACTGTGATTAGCCAAAACGAACCTTACCTTGATTTCCAGAACCCCTGTTGAATAAACAGGATTTGCAGTTTAAAAAACCCATAGTTTTTAAAGTCTTGAACTAAGCAATAACAAAGAGAGAATGCAGAACTTCAGTCACCTTGCAGATTTCTTTAATACTTAAGTTAATTTAGCACCAGTTATAATCCAGCAAAGATGTATTTATGTTTGAATATGATTTAGTTTGACTGTGACTGAATACCTTGGCAAGAAGTAAATGGTCCTCTTTCAAGTGACCTTAATCCCTCGGAGCAGAGACATGATGTCCAAATGATATTCTGGCTTGCTCTTTCATATATACTTTAATAAGCTAAAAAGATTTTTTAAAAATACAAATTAATTACCTTTAGGCAAGAGATCAGTATTTTCACTGGCAGAATTAATGCAATTCATCTATTTAATCACAACCATTTTCACCAACCGATGGACCTACATGTAGCAGGTGTATAGGGAGTTCATGCCCTATATATCAGCTGTCGAGTTTAGACAGCAGCTGGATCAGAAGAAAAAAATTTGAATTCCTGTCTCTTCAGAATCATCTCTTCCTTTCCACAAAGTGGCTATGAGGGTGGATCCTGAAAGGCAATGATTTTTTTTTTTAATTTAAAAAAAGTGTTTTTAAAGGGCACTACAGAGAGTTTGTTACCGTTTGTGGACTCTTCTCCAGCTTTAATTTTTTGAGTATACAATAAAAAGATAACAAGGGTACTGCAGGACTTGTGTTAAATTGTCTCTGTGAACAGGAAAATAACTTCCTGTGCTCTGAGCTCTGAGTTCTGTTATTCTGATCTGCTCCCAGCATTGCAGCACACAGCAGTCCAAAAATTCCAGCATTTAATACGGTTTTGCAGGTTTTGTTAGTGTATACAATACAGCTTCAAGGTTTTCCAAAAACTGTGTGAAACCAAATAGATAAAAATTTTCCCTCTGTAGGACTGCTGACTGTGGACGTAAAATTTCTCCCAAGGTCTTCTGAAAATGGGTAGGCCATAGCTGTGGTTTCATTGCAAAGGGTTCAAGCAGCTGTTAGTTCTGCTTTATCACCACGTGCTATATCATGCTGCTTCGGGCGTTTATTTTTCCTGTCTCCACCATGCACAGTGTGCCTGCAACTTTTTCCTGTCAGGCAGAATTAAGTTCAGAGGTGCTGAAGCTAGCAAGCTTTTTTACATGCCAGAAAACTGGAGTCTAATAAATTGGTGTAATTTACACAAGAAAGCAAGAGTGATGAGAGGTGTCAGAAAAAGTAGCCAACAGGGAAGTACATGAACATAATTCAAGACTGCAACAAGACCAAAAAGTTGACTTTACCAGTGTCCTTTTTAACACCCACCGTAGGGGTTTTTTGGGCCAGTTTTGTTTTCACCTGGCAGCAAGCCAATAACTTATGCTGTATGGGCTCTTCAGTGTTTCAGAAGACTGAGCTGCAGTCTCACTGTCCTCATCAGTCAGTGAGGAAACAATGGGATTTTAATTATTGAATCTTTAGTGCTGATAAAATGAGTAGAGGAATAGAGAGCAAGGGTGATATCTGGATTCCAGATCTGTGGTTGTTGGTAGTCAGACACAAGTCATATTTTAACTTCTAAAGTAGCACTGCCCTGCTATCTGTGAAATCCTGTTTTATCTTTCTTCCCTTTTGTTACATGGAGCTTGTCATTCTTCTTACACCTTTAGGATTTTGCATAATGATGTCACTTCTGTATATTCCATCTCCTCAGTTAAGTTTTGCCTTTTCTAGTTGCATAGCAGAGCCATTTGGAAAGTTCTACCTCTCCTGCCCTGGGAATGCTTTTCTGAGCTTACCTACCAGTCTGCACATTCCTTTTCATTCAAGTACTTCCCTAAAAGTTACTTCCATTCTTACAAGAAGTCAACCAACTACCATTGAGTAGGAGATACTAGACTGTAACTCTACATAATAAAAAGGTTTGAATATGCAAAAAATTGTTTTAGTAATTTTCCTCCTAGAATATACGTTTCCCTTTCCTTATTGTCTAATCTTTTATCTCTTTAGAGGAATAGCTAAGATTACTTCTGTTCAGAAATCTATTTCTTTCCATGGAATTTTCCAGAGATTGTTGGAAAATTAAAAATGCTAATAATCGATAATGCTGGGAATGTGATAATACTTAAAATTGAGGTAGGAAAAACCCCCAAGTCAGACAAAAATAATCTCATTTTTATATCACTATAGTCACATTTTAATAGCTCATGTCACACATAACTCCTACTTTTAAGAGTCCTCATATTTCCTCCATTATCCCAGCTTTTCATTACAGCTTTTCAAATTTAAATTCATATTTGGACATGAATAGTGAGTGTATACAGCATTCTGGGTGAGTCATGTCTTACACAATGCTTCATGCTCCATATGGGAAACTCCTGAACTGGTTTACTGCAGGATAACCTTTCTCACTTTGGTGGCTTATGCTTATCCTGAAGAATAATCCATTTCATCTCTTTCATTTGCTTCCAGTAGATAACTTTTCAGCTTTCAGACAAAATTCTCACTAGCTGACTGGTACCCAGAGTTCCATTTTGCGCCATCCAATGCTCAACATATTTTGGTTACCGAACCACCCAGTTCTTCCTCTGTACCTTGGTATCTTCTACACTGCTAACACCAGTTAAATTTGTGACCATGTCGGTGTGTTTATCCTCTCTAATCTCCTTCCAGTTTGTCTTCCTTCAAGAGTGTTTGTTGTCATTCATTCCTTTGCCAACATGCAGTTTTTACGCCTCACTTGCAATACAACTTCTAGGCCACTAGAAAGGCATGAGGTTATCAAAGTCTCCACTCCAAATCCAGCAGCTGGCAAAGGTTCAACATGACTGCAGAAAAGAATGGATGGCTTGACACAGTCCAGAAGATGTGAGGCAAAGAGCCACAGACTTCTTGCAGTCTGAACCACTGCTGAGATGTGCATAGGTTCATCGCAGGAGTGACTCATCCAAAACCAAAGATGATCACCTTATGTAGTAAAGTGATGGAAGTGTTCAAATGTAACATTGTTCCCTGAACAGAAGATTACGGTGAACTGGATACCCCAACCATCCGCAAGAAAACCTCAGGAGCTGTGACTGCTAGCCTGATAGTGTCTTACCATGGGAGAAGTCACTGAAGGAGAAACATCAGGAGAAGGTGCAAAACTATGGCTATGTTGAAGAAGGGCTTTCAATACTCTCTTCTGCAACATTCTCATAGAGAGCAGATAAATCAGCAGATAATACAGTAGGTAGAAAACTGAGTGAACAGCTGAGTGCGGAGGATTGTGATCATGGCAGGAAATCTAGTTGAAGGCCAATAACTAATGATGCACCCCAAGGGTCAACACTTGTCCAGTTTTATTCAACAACTTTATTAATTAACTGGCTGCTGGGACAGAATGTACCCTCAAAATTTTGCTGATGACGCAAAACTGGGAGGAGCAGCTGATATGCTGGAGCGTTGTGCTGCCACCCAGAGGCATCTGGATGGTCCTGAGAAATGGACTGACAGGAACCTCATGAAATTCAATAAAGGGAAGTGCAAAGTCCTGCACCTGAAGAGGAACAACCCCAGACACCTGTATATACTGGGGGCCACCCATCTGGGAAGAAGCTTGGCAGAAAGGTTGAACACCAGGTTGAATGTGGGCCGGCAGTGGGCCCTTGTTGCGAAAACAGCCAACTGCATCCTGGCTGTGTTAGGGAATGTATTGAGGGAGAGGAAGGTGATCCTTTCCCTCGGCACTGGTCAGGCCATGTCTGGAGCGCTGTGTTGAGTGCTGGGCTGCTCAGTACAGGAGAGACGTGGACACACTGGAGAGAGTCCAGTCAAGGGATGATGAAGGGACTGGAGCATCCCTTCAGAAGAAGAGAAGGCTTAGAGGGATCTCATCAATATCAATAAATAGCTGAAGGGAGGGAACAAAACGGATGGAGCCAGGCTCTTTTCAGTACTGCCCAGTGCCAGGACCAGAGGCAATGGGCTCAAACGGAAACACAGGAGGTTCCTTCTGAACACCAGGAAACACTACTTTCCTGTGATGATGACTGAGAACGGGAACAGGCTGCCCAGAGAAGTTGTGGAGTCCAAGCATATGGTTTGTTGAAAGTTTTCAAGAGTCAGTGGGATAAAGGTCTGAATAACCTGGTCTGATCCTTCTGTGAGCAGGAGGTTGGGCTAAAGGCCTCCTGAGGTCTCTTTCAACCTGAATTATTTTATGAGGCTCTCATATATTTATCTTCTACAATAAGTATTATCTTGGAGATAGTACTCTGATTTGTTGCTCTAGCCCATGCTACTTTCCCAGTAATGTAAATTTTTCAAGTAGAAAAAGGCACCCATGATTAGTTCATTGCAGAATCAGGACAGCAATGGGCGTAAGAGCCCATACATATAATAGAGTTGTATGCTGTTTCATATTTCTCCTATGTTTTTCAGATTTCAAATGATGCATCTGATTGCCAGCAACACACTCAAAATCTACAGAAAAGTGAGATTGCCTTCTTATTGTTTCATAATCTGCATTAAATAAAAAAAGTTTCATTAGAATTTTGTTTTCAGTTGAGGAGAGCTGAGTGTGTCTCTCTGTTCCTTGGTACACCAGAACTAATGCAGCTTAGTTAGAAAAAGAAGATGCTTTGCCCAGTTAGTATCCTGTCATCTCAATAGTGAGAATAACTCTGCTAAGTAAGAAAGTGCCATTATTATACATCTTCTTGTCTGACCTTGGTTACGTTTTAAGCATACTAGAGTCAAGAAATGCGTTTCGGCTTGCTCATGTCTCATTGTGATAACAGGGCTAGATTTCATTTTGAAAGCGAAGGATAATCTGTTTGCTTGCTACCTTTATTGTGTATTTTCACCACGGTTGCAGTGAAAAAAAGGGAACATTGAAGAGGTGTATATGAGTGATATGGTAGAAATGATGGAGGTACGAAGTGCTTCATTTGAGTCAATGTAAAAAAGGCAATGCCAGCCATCACCAGGTACTTATATTAATTTTAATAACAATATAGAGATGCAGAGCCAGACAGGCCAGAGAAACATTAAAGGCATTTAGATAAGTTAGATGGATTCAATTTGTTCAGACCTACTGAAGTTCACTCTAAAGTCATTAAAGAACTTAACCATTAAAAATTGCCTGCAAGAATTTCTGTAAGTGAAGAGATCCCAGCAGACTGCAGAGAGCAAAATTTAAAATCAACAGGATTAAATTCAATACAGGTAATCATGGAGAATGACTGTTAGGAAGAGGAAATCAAATGCACAAACCTGAAAATGATGAGTAACCCAGCTGAAGAGATGCAGAAAAAGGATTTAGGGGCACAATAAATCAGAAACCAACCCAACAAGTTATCATGTCAAAGAAATTGAGGCACAGTGCAATGTTTTTTCCAGAAATTCAAGTTGTGTTGTGCATTAATAGAAGAGGACATGATAACACAGATTTGGGGTTTTTCCCATCTATTAATTACTAAGCTAAGCTAAGACTTACTGAAATGCTGCATACAGTTTGAGCAGCGTGTTTAAAATGTAGACAAATTCTGATTGCTCTCAGAGCTCTTTCCAAGAATTATTAAACAATTAGATAACAGGACTTAAGAGGAAGATCTAAGGAAATTGGATATGTTTAATCCAGAAAAAGACAACATGAGACAAAGTATAAAGACAGCATTCTGGTTGTAACAAGTTGCTATAAAATAGACAATGAGCAATTGTTCTCCACATGCTCTATGATTGGAGGAGACAGAGAGAAGTAATCTGATTTATTACTGTAAAGAAAAATGGGTTCTTATTTTAAGAAAAGATTTTATCTGGGGCTTGGAGACAGCTTTCTGTGTGGAGATAATGAAAAATCTAGATTAAGGGAGGTAAACCAAGCTCAGACTGGAGGCTTAAGGTTTGCTACCAGAGAGCTAGGTCCTAGCAACAAGGCGAATTTGTACTCTTAAACTGAATTTTTGGAGGCTCTTGACTGTAAATCAAAGGAGGTCGTAACTCATTCATGCCCTCCCACAGACACGCCTGTAAAATGTGCAATTACTTATTCATGTGCCTGGCAATGCTGATGTTGAAGAGAGTGACTGAATAAGAAATGACAAGCCTTGTGAAACATGAAGCCTGAAATCGAACAGAATGTATATTGAACAGTGAATGGACAGCAAATGGAAATGCAGACTGCAAGATGTCACATTCCTTCCAACACAAAATAGAAATATATTAACGTCACTAGTGCTTTTTTCTGCCTTATAATTATGTTCTCATTTTGTTGCATTGGCTATGCCTGCCTGTGAAAGCCAGTAAGGATGAAATGTTACTGTCAAGGAGGTTTATGTGACAAAAGATGTCTGGGTTTATGGAGGAAAGAAGGGATCTAGGAGCAGAGAAGGAAGAAACAGGCTCTCTATGTACCCAAGTTAACCGGGTTTGGTTATAACAGATCAGCAGGTGTTGGAAAAGATAATTAAGGTATGAAGTTTACAGTATTGTGAAATATTCTATAAAAATGGATAATTATATTAGAAAAACACCTCTGATGCTCAGTAGGGAGCAGCTCCCTGCCTGAAGAGTCTTCAGAAGTGTGAAATACAATATATAAGTACATCTAATAAATAATAAATGCCAGTCAGCTCAAACATTCATTTACCTGAGGAAGACTGACATCCCTGTGAGTCAAGTAAGCAGATCTCATGTGCAGAATGGATTTAATTACTACTTGGAGAACTGTAAAAGTCTATGGAATCTTGCCTATATTTTCAAAAGGAAATTTCCTCCAGAATTAAGACTGGTTTATGTGTCTATAAATATCCACGTGTTCATACATATGAGTACATTTTCTCTGATAAGTAGACTGCATTAAAAACTATTGTAAAGACCAGGGAATAGGAGTGTATCATTTAACATCTCTTTACAATAACATCCTTTACATTAATGAAACCTCCAAGCTACTCATTTAAAGAAAAGTACATTGCCGTTTACCTTCATGCATTGCAGAACATAGTGCCTCCATGAACCAAATAATTTTATCAGTGAATTCATGAAATAATTTATACTGGTTAAGGAATAACGTCTTTAAAACAAAGTGGGTTTTTTTCTTCCTCATTTTGCTCCTATAACAGTTGTATCGACACATTTCTTCAGAGGAAAATAGTTCATGGATTATTTCTTAATTAATAGGATAAGAAAAGCAAAGAAGGAGGGTTTACAACAGGCCAATGTGTCTGTATGTCCCAAAGCCTATCTATCAACATCAACATGCTTGAATGCCCGAGCAAACAGAAAGGATGACCAGTAAATCTAAGGTCAGCACGAGTAATCTCTTTCCTGAAGGATTAGTTTCTGGACTCACAGTTAAGCCAAGGAGCAGAACGATTCTTCAGTTTCATTACATTCTTTTCCATATGCTTTAACCTAAGTACAGGTAATTGGTGGCAGGCTGTACATAAACACAGGGAATAAGCCAGAAGGCATTTGTGTTAATTCAGCACTCTTTGTCGTTCTAATTCTTTGACGCCTCAAGTGGCTGTTCTTCCAGAATATCTGCAAGGTGATGTGGAGTATTTATGAATATTTGAAGAAGGTTTCTTGCTCATTGTAATTATGCTTATGCTAAACAGCTGAGAGAAGCAGATCAGTTTGCTGTATCATCACCGTGCTGTCACATTGTCTTGCAAAGGCGATCAGGGTCTGTTGAACACTGACAGCATTTAGGGTAGTTTAAGACATGAAACATAGTTCTTCTTGTTAGAAATTTAAATTCTTGAGGAAATAGGTATGCAAGATGCAATCTCACTGTGAAACTCCAGAATAAAAATGATCTCAATTTTTATTTATTAATTTCTGTAGTTTTTGTTGACCCTTTACTTGAGGGCAGTATGGATCACTATAATGAAAATAGGATAAAGCTTAAGAGAACTGTATAATTCTATTTATCTAAATTTTTTAGCATAGCAGGTGACTGTCTTCTGTATTGAAAACAAGGTGTCAGAGAAACTTAAGGCTGATTCATCTGACTGTGATATTTTCAACTACTCTTGAACTACTCGTTCACAATCCCAGTAATTGTAAATTAGTGAAGCAGGTGAGATGGTTTTTGTGATGAAATTGCGGTGGTGGTTTTCTTCTGAAATAGATATTTAATAAAGCTCAAGTGAACTACATATCAAGAGTGCTTTCACCGAAGACATCTACAGTAGAGTTGCATTAGCTCTTTGATGGCCTCCTTCATGCCCATGTGCTTGTTCTGGCTGGTTCTACAAGAATTGTCCTGGCCACAACACAGAGCTTTAAAGAAGCAGATAAAGGACGTAGGTTGGCTTTCTAATAATAATTACATAGCAGAATTTCCTAAATTTAATTATATACATTAAAGATATGCTGCTTTGAAATTTTTTGTACAGGTACTAGATATGAAACCCAGAATAACTAGTTTCTAATAGGGCAGAATGCAGAGCGAAGAACATTTTGTCTATATTGACAGCTACACTTGCAAGACTGGTTTCACTCTTGAAAGGAGGCCTAGTCTCACTATCTCTAAAGTTAGGCAAGATGAGTCTGGCTCAGAGAGTGCTAAGACACTATTGCTAATTAGTAAGACCCATTGGACTGCAAAGTTTAAATTCAAGTTAGATAAGACAGACACGAAATAGAAAAAGTGAGAGAGTGGCCAGGCTGAGAGGGAAAGTAAATATCCACTCTGTGGGAAAAAGATGCATCTACTTTGCCAGCTCAGACTGGTGCTCCAGCTGCAGCCCTCCATGATCTGCTGGCACAACAGCCACCACCAAGGAGGCTTTTTTGTACGTCTTTCTGGAGACATACTGTACCAAACATGTCTGCTTCATAATGCAGCCTGTGACAAATACAGTCTCCAGATTTTTTTCCATTGAAAGAAAACAGCAACACAGCTCTGCATAGTTCAGCTCTTTCCCGTTTCAGAGACAACAGCCACAGTCTCAAACTTAGAGTATCTTGGGCAGGCTGATAGCTTGTGCTCTTACGTTCAGGCACAAGCCCCTGCTCACACAAGGGTTGTTTGTTTCTATCAAGTCTCTCCAGGGGCTATTGGAGTTTTTGCTGATGTATCTTGTAGACTAGAAAAGAAGTTTTAAAAAAGATTAGGGCCAGCACCCAGATGCCCATCAATACACATACTTGGGCTATATTTTTGTATAGAAACACAGAACTGGGGTCATCAAATCAAATCAAATAAAATCAAATCCAATAAAATCAAATCCCGTCCTTTGTAACTGAGGTCAACCATGCAACTTGTGTTAAACACATAAGATCCCAGATCCCACAACACCCCTTTGGTCCACAGTATTCCTCTTCCATGCTGCAAATATCCTTTAGTAGACCAACTGCCCAGAAAAAAAAATGCAATATGTCCAGGATGATTCATCAGAGCAGGAACAGTTTGTCAGTGTATACCCGACACAAATCAGTAAGCATTTTCACCATGGTCCATGGGATTTTGGAGCTAGAGCCCCAGTAACATTTATGCCTTCAAATGATGATGAGAAAAATCTCATGCACAACATAGATTGATTTATCACAAATATGACTAAACTGAAGTCCATCCTCTCAAATTATAGTTATAACTGAAGCTGTATGGAAGGTGAAAAGTTATTTTCTTTGATGACTTGCTAATTAACCAAGCTGACAGATATGTATCACAGGGAAGAGGGTATCTGACTGGCAATTTATCCTCAACAAACAGAACTGTTTCTCCCTCTTGTTTTTCTTTTTTATTTTTCTTTTCATAGCTTCTGATAGAAATGAGTTTTATAGTCAGAACAGCAGCTAAACAATGCAGTTTGCAGCAGATAGTGAATAAAAGTTTATGTAATGTCTTCACCATCTTCTAATGACTCATATAGGTGTTAATGATGAGCAAGACACGACTCAAGATCACTAGGTCTCTGGGTTCATGTATTTCATGTTCTATTTCCCAGACTGTCAGCGAGAGTGTGATCATTGCACTGCAATCACTACTGCTCATTACACGGAGTGTCACTGCTTCTCATTATGCTGTATAATGGGCACTAGCATAATCTCATTGTGTCCCCCACACAGGTACTTGTTGCTTTCCCTTGCTTGAAGCATCATTGACTGTTTCAGGTCATCCCACAGTTTCCTGAAATTGGCTGATCTCATCTGTGGCACCTGAGTACCTGAAGCTTGGTGAAGTATACACCAGAGTTAAGACAAAACTGTGAAAGATTCAGTTTGAAATTGATTTCTTTAAACTAGGATGTGGTCATGTGGATGTCTATATGTTACCTGTGTGTCTAGGCTATGATTACAGTCTGGGAGATCTAGGGTTCATTTCAGCTGACTGCAGTTCAGTACATAGTGTTATGTGACATCCCTGAGGCTGCCCAGAATCTCTGCTCAGGGCTGGCAGACGTGACAATGGTCATACAGCAAACCTGTGCCCTTTTGGACTTGCACCTCCAAGTAACAACCCTATACCACCTCAAATAATACTAGAAACATCTGCCTAAGCAGATAAGTTTCTATTCATTGCAGTCAAGGGAACCTGGATAGAACGATTCACTTCACCTTAAAGCAGGCATGTAGAGGTTGGTCGTTCAGGAAGCTCTGTTGACAGCATTGACTAGGACTTCAATTCAGTTTTTGGAAGACAGTTCACTGCCTTTGAGTACCTAAGGTATGCTGGCTTGGTTCCGTCTACAAGTCCAGAATAGCACAGCTTTTACACAGGTTCTGTGCTGCATTAGCAAATCCCACACAGGTGCCTTAAATACCACGGGTATCAGCAACAGCACTAAAGCTCCATGTTTATACTAAAAACATTAGCTATGGAAGCCCAAATACTGTGAAGGAAGCTTAATTTGTGTGCAGACATGCATAGAAGTGTCTAAGAGTAAAAGCCTGTAATTTCTCTGGTCCAAATGTGGTGAGTTGACCCTGGCTGGACACCAGGTGCCCATCAAAGCCACTCTGTCACTGCCCTCCTCAACTTGGCAGGGGAGAGAAAATAGAATGAAAGGCTCCTGGGTTGAGATACCAGCAAGGAGAGACAACTCACACATTATTGGCATAGACAATACAGACCTGACATGGGGAAATTAGTTTAATTTATTGCCAATCAAATCATAGCAGCATAATGAGGAATAAAACCAAATCTTAAAATCATTTTGCCCTCACCCCTCCCTCCTTCCTGGTCTCAACTTCTCTCCCAATTTCTCTTCCTCCTCCCTGACAGTGGTGCAGGGGGCTGGGGAACATGGTTGCAGTCAGTTCATCACACACTGTCTCTGCTGCTCCTTCCTCCTCAAGGGAAGGACTCTGCACACTCATCCCCTTCTCCGGTGTGTGGTCTCTCCCACAGGAGACAGTCATCCATTAATGTCTTCATTGTGAGTCCTTCCCATGGGCTGCAGTTCTTCACAAACTGCTCCAGAGTGGGTCCCTTCTATGGGATGCAGTCCTTCAGGACCTGGCTGCTCCATTGTGGGTCCCCGATGGGGTCACAAGTTCTACCAGCAAACCTGCTCCAGTGTGAGCTCCTCTCTCCACAGGGCCAGGAGACTGCTTCCCTAAACTCTCTGGCGTTTTGAAAATCCACACTGTTGCAGAGGTTTTAAAGGCATTTAGCACTTAGAATTCAAAGCAGCAGGAGCTGCTATGAACTCATAATAAGACTCACGGCTATGAGATGATCCACTTGTTTAATTTATATTATCCAGAAAGGAATGCTAGATCCTTTGCTGGCATAAATTGTTGCAGCTTAATTTACTTATATAGAGCTGGTGGTTTTTGGTTTGTAGTGCTTAGGATCAGAGTATGCGAGTCTCAGTTCTAGACAACTTGAATAAACAGAAATTAAGTAATAACCTTACAATCTCTACTGATTTTTGTAGGAGCTGGAGCAAGGACTCAACTCTTGGACTTGGCAAGATCAATTCTGAAATGAAATTAAGGGGAAACTGAAATAAAATGTCTGTATTGAAGCCCTTTTCTATTCTAGGTCTCAATTCTATGCTAAATTGTGCCAAAATATTTCATTTAAGTAATGCATTTGTTAAGGAAACTGAACATATGAATGGACTTGGGCAATCACTCACTGAGATCACTATCATAACTAGGCACCAAAAGGAACCAGGTGTTGTGTGCTCTGTACTCTATTAAGGAGACCTGCAGATGCTTCTCAGTCCCAGCATTTAATTAGTTATGAGATCATTAAATGAATGTAACTCATAGAAATGTTCTATGTTGAATCATGCGTGATCAGCTGGGAGTAGGACACACATAGAGTGATATGTTCTTAGGCCCCATAGGAGAAAATTGGCAAGTTATTAATGCTAAAATTTAAAATAGAGGTTGATCTGACCTTTGGAAAAAAATGTACCTGGTGCAGAACTTTTCTAAACTTGAGGTATACTAAGGCACAGATGCTTCCTAATAGCTCATTAAACTGAAGTATATCTGTTGCCTCTTTTTGAACCTGCAGATCTACAGAAAATTGTATTAAACAGCTTTCATAAATGACAAGTGAACATCTTTTCCATAATATGTCTTTCAAATTAAATATGAAGGGATTTGGCCTGGCTTATATAAAACCTGAATTCAATAAGAGATTTTTTCCCATAGGTTGCTTTTAATCAGGCCTCAAGTTATGAGTAATACTTCATGGCTAATTCTTTACTTCTACAATTCCATCAAAGTCAGACACTGTCAACTTACACAAGTGCAGCTCAGGCAGCAGTCAGATGTTTCAAAAATTATTTCTAAATGGTGGGTCTTTTATTCATGTTCATGTCCTTTTCCTTTTTATGACATAAGTACTGGGTTTGTTCCTCTCCGTTTTTAGGGAAAATAGGATGAGGGAAGACAGGCTGTGCATAATTTCTGGTGTGAAATCCACCAGGCCTTGCCAACTCAAATTCATTATTTAATGTGTCCTTTCTGCATTCTAGCCAAATTCTTATCTTGTTGAAATTCACATGGATTGTTAGCAAGCTTTTTCTTTCCAAACAAAAATGTAAGAAACTACTGAATACTTCAGCCTTGTCTGCATCATCTACTATATGATCTGCAAATAATATTGAGTCTTACTAGACCTGTGCTCTCCTTTTTATTTTGCATTTCAAAGATATTTGTAGAAAACTTTTTTTTAATTGCTTTTATATGATCTACTAAGTGAAACTATTTTTTTCCAGCTTTGTTTTTTTATTCAGATAAGCCTCTGTCATTCTTTATCCCTTGTCATCGTCATGCTCTGCAGATCCATTTGGTATGAATCTACTGAATTTCAAGTTTTTAAAGACCTCTAATGCAATCGTAATAATCTCTGTATTTTCCTTCTTCAATAGGATGGTTTGCTGTGGTACATCTATCTCAGTAACTCCTGCCTTTCATATTACTCTTGGATGATCCCAGACCTCATAGCTCTCAGAGTTTGACACAAACTGAAGATTTTGTTGATTGCACGGAAACATGACAGCAGCAGAAGAATCACAAAATCATTCTGGTTGGGAGGGACCCAGACATCACTAGTCCAGCCCCTGCCTAAAGAAGGGTCAGCTGGGAGATCAGACCAAGTTATTTCAGTTACTCAGGGTTTTGTCCAGCTGGACCCTGAAAAACCTTCAAGGATAAAAATTCCACAACTTTCATGGACCAGCTTTTCCAGTACCTGTCTGTTCAGATGTTGAAAAAGTTCTTATATCCGAGTAGAACCTTTCTTCTTACAGCTTATGACCATTGTAACGTGTCCTCGTGCCACATACAACTGCCAAGAGCTTGGCTGCATCTTCTTGAAAACCTACCCATAGGTACTGGAAGGCTGCCATAAGGTCCCCCTGAAGCTGGTTTTTCTCCATTCTGAACAAGCCCAGCTTCCTCAGTGTCTCCTCACAGGCCAAGTGCCCCATCTACTCTGCTCTCATGAGATCCCACCTGGATACTGTGTCCCGCTTTGGGGTCCCCAGCACAGGAAGAACATTGACCTGTTAGAGCAAGTTCAGAGGAAGGTCGCCAAGTTGATGAGAGGGATGGAGCACCTCTCCAGCAAGGAAAGGCTGAGAGAATTGGGATTGTTCAGCCTGGAGAAGAGAAGGCTTCGGGGTGACCTAACTGTGGCCTTCCAGTGCCGGAAGGAAGCCTACAAGAAAGATGGAGAGAGACTTTTCCACAAGAGCATTTAGTGACAGGACAAGGGGGAATGGCTTTAAACTGCAAGACAGCAGATTTGGATTAGACATACAAGGAAGTTCTTTACTGTGTGGGTGGTGAGTCACTATTACAGGTTGCTCAGAAAAGCTGTAGATATCCTATCCCTGAAAGTGTTCAAGGCCAGGTTGGATGTGGTTCTGAGCAACCTGATCTAGTGGAAGGTGCCCCTGCCCAAGGCAGGGGAGTTGGAATGAGATGATCTTTAAGATCCCTTCCAATCCAGGACATTCTAGGGCTCTATGATTCTATGATCTCCTGAGCATTTTGGTGCTTTCATGGACTTGAATCAGTTTATCTACATCTCTGTTTAGACACCCTGAACAACTTCTCTCCTCAGTGCTGTTTCCCATGGAATCCCATCTCCAACCTTCCTGAGTAGCGTGAGGTCTGCTGACCAGAAGTCCTGTCTGTGTGCTCTGCTTCTTGCTTTTCTCAGTCCCCTCAAGCCCTTGAAGGCCGCTATTTCATTGGCACTACAGCCAAGATTGTCACCAGTTCTTCCTTGATAGTGAATAGCAGATGCAGGTGTTCATCATCTCTTCCAGAGACATGGAATCCTGCAGCAATCTTCTGGACTGCTTGAATCCGTTGTATTGCTTTTCCAGCTGATGTCAAGAAGATTAAAGATACCGTTAAAAATCCCCAACAACAATGACATCAAAGTCCCAAAAAACCGAAACCCCAACCCCCCCCAAATCCTCTCTGATCCAGAGACATCTTCAGTTGGTTTCATAGTTCTTCCATGGTTGTAATGATGCTGACACAAACCAAATTTCTGTCTATTTAGTGATAGGTATCACCAAAAGGCCCCAACAATTACAGTTAGGCTTATTACAGTTTATTTGCTCTTTACATGTAAGCATTGTTGGCCTAAGTGTGTAAAAATAATGTTTACAGATTTTAGCTCATCTAAATGTCATATCATTTTGTTATGCCTAAATAAAGAATGATAGCATAGATTAGAACCTGGGTTATTTAAAGAAAATCTTGTTCAGCATTGGGCTCTCTGAACATTCCTCTTGCTGTTTCTCTGCTCTCAGTGGGTAACAGCAATGCCATTTTTGACAGGGTAACATATGGGCATTCTGCGGAGTTCCTGGAAGGAGACAACCAGACAGATGACTAAGTATGGGCTTTCCCAGCTGCTTGTATTCGAAACTGTAAAAAGGACAGCACCAGACAGAATCATTTGCCTATGTGAACACACCAGTGCCATGAGCCAGCGGAGCTAAATTGGAGTGTTCACACACAGAGACAGCTGTACTTCTCCAGTGACTTGTCCTCTATAAATACCCCAGGCGGCATCTGAAGTTCATCTCACCACACGCAGGCTTTTGCTTGATGACAGTCAAAGTCCTTATGCGATCAGAGGATCACAGGATAACTCAGGTTGGAAGGGAGATCAGGAAGACTCTTATGTGCAGTCTGTCATATCAGCATAAAATGTATTTTAGAGCAGCACACAAATCCATCATTAAACAATGCAGTCAGGCTTGGGTGAAGGCAGAAGGTAAGTGGATGACTCCTTGCCATGTAAACAGGAAAAATCTGACACCAGGAAGACCTAAGGCACATGAATACCTTCTCTCTCCCAGTAGAATGTCCCTGGGTTTTCCCTTTCTGTATTCCACAACAAACTTAATTCTAAAACCTAAATCTGTAGAGCAATATATGGGATATTTCCTGTACTCATCAAAATCTTCCTTGAAAATCTGAGCTCTCTAAGTTTGGTTTGATAGCTGTTTCATTATATATTCTATTCTATTCTGTTCTATTCTATTCTATTCTATTCTATTCGGTATTTTAAATCCCAGAGGCAGTCAGATGTAAGATCTGTACCAGAATTATGACTGAGTCCTCTGTAGTGGAAGAGCAACAATGACCAAAGTTAGTGCAGATTTACGTTTAAGATTTTGAGTCAAAATTATTTTCTGTTCCCTTACAGCTGGTGGGAATGTCTAGCACAAGATAGCATCAAGAGTCTGTTTACACCTCCAGATCTCCTTCAAGTGAAACTTTGGTGGGGAGAGGAGTAAAGGCTGTGGTCAGCACTGGGAGGGCACAGGGAACACCTCCTGGGCTAGAGGAAGCAGCTTTGGGAGAACAAGAACCAGGCAGTCCAGATTACTAGAGGAGTTCTGGTGTTCATGCCTGCTCAGTGGTCACCTTCAGACCTTTGCCATGGCGGGTGCTCATGCACCAAGGTGTAGGGCTCTTTGGAGAGTCCTCCAGGCTGTGATCTCCAATCAGAGCAAATGGCTTTTGGAAACACTGCTGCCTTTTCTGCTGTCCCTGAAAGGGGTAATTCTGTGGCCAAGCATTCTCCAACAAAGCATTCAGCAACACATAGCACTGAACAACACACTCCACAATGATGAACTCTGCACACCTGAGCTTTTGGAATTGCCTTGGGTGGGAAGGAACTAAGAAATTAGGCTGATGAGCATAGAGTAAAAATCTGTCAAGAACAGGAAGAACTGAAATAGGATTTGTGTTTCTCCATGTTTTATTTTTTCAGCATAGTAATTGTGTACTCAAAATAAAAAGAAATTAAAAGTTATCAATAAAATACAGTAAAATATAATTAATATTAATTTAATAATTATTTTAACATAATACAATAAAAAGTTTTGCTGTTTTATATTGAAATTGCAGCCTGTTAGTTTACTTGGTGTTCTGAACAGAAGTGGTATGAAAATATACTATTTGGTTCTGTGTTAGCTTTTCACGCTTTATTTGGATAATTAAATTGACAACAACTTAAATGGTGCCACATTAAATCTTGCCTGGTTAAAACAGCCATTAGATTGTTACAGACTTTTCCTGTGACCTGTGTCAACTAAGTGTTAACACATCTGAAAACTTAGCCTCTAATTTAACCCTTCTCAACACTGCACTTCAGAACCTGGCTGTCCTATATCCCCTGGGGGCTGAAATCACAAAGTGGGGTCCTCATTGTGCTGGTGAACCCTCTGGACTTCTCCCTGAAAGCTAAGAAGAAATACCAGTGACCTACAACTGGCGTTATGAAACTTGGAAATGGACACAAAACACAGATATATGTCTGAAATCTCTGAGAGCTAAGCATTGTCTGATAAACTCAAAAGAAGGTATCCAGGTATTTTCACTTTGGATAGCACCTCTGTCCATACTTCTAAATTATTTTCTAGTGGCATAAGACTGCCTGTTACTATTCCTTTTTTTTTTTTTTTTTTAAACTGGATATGTTGTAAAGCATTGCTGGTGTCTTTTTCTGCATCTTAATACTCCTGCCTTTTTGTGATGGAAATGGTAAAATATGGACTAAGGCTTCCCCACTGTAGTGAAAAACTTAATGGAACAGAGGCAGTTTATAAGTATCTCTTCCAAGAAAGCGTAGGATTCTTTTGAGGCCCAGTGCAGCTGGAGCAGACACATGGCATACATGGAAAAGTATAGTGTATGTTTCTAAACCAATAGATACAGCTTTAAAATGTGTCAGCATTAACTCCAGGACTAAAGAGGATTTTAGTCATGTTTGGCCTTTCTATGATCAAAATAGCTAGTTCTCCTAAAGTCTGAGATGCTTGTATAGTACTAGTAAAACTATTACATGTTCCAGAAGAGTAGCTAAAAACAGTGATTATCTTGTCAGAAATAAAGGTTTCAGAGAAATGAGTGCCAGTATATATTGATTCTGATGGAAAATATCTAAAATTTACCATGCAATTCCTACAACAACAGGCAGTTCGGAAGAAAGGCATCATCAGCTTATGACTCATCTGTGTCCTTTGAGAGGTCAGAGAGTGTGGGACATAACTGTCTGTGGGCTTTGTTTCTTCTTGGCAGCAATGGAGCCACAGGACATGGTCAGCTGATGCAAAAACACAAATAATCTCCCAGACTTCATTAACAATTGCATACTACAAAGAGACAATGTCAGTATAGATGAAACCTGGAAGAGGCAGATCATCAAAGCTGGCACACAAATGTGCTCATAGCTTTCTGCACCAGCTTGATTTGCTGTATTTCATTAGTATTACAGCACTTTCAAACGGGAACATGCTGATGAATATCTGGACAATGAAGCAGATTTTATGGCTCTGTTGATATGCTAATGTAGGACAGATATGCCAAGAATTAAAAAAGTGATGATGAACATTTACCGCTTGTCTAAAAGTATGCACGCAGCCAAAGTGTGGTCTGAAGTATCTTAGATATAGGAAGTAATTAAAAAATTTCTTTGGTAAGTGTTGAGAATATGATTGATGCTGTTAACTTGACCAAACACTCCGCAAAATCTTTTGGCTTCAAAAAGCAATTCTGTTAATGATCTTTCTCGGTGTCACTTTACTGAGCTCAGTGAGTCTATCTGGAATCCCCCATTTGAACGTGACGCATTTTGTATTCTCTAACAGTCTTTCACACAATACCACCCTGCAGTGGGAAGGCCAAAAATCAGTCATCGATGGCTATCTCCTTTTTCTCCAAATCACTACCTGAAATGCAGGAGATTTACATGAACTATAAGATGAGGAAATAACTTTGGGTGATTAATTTTACAGAATGTTGTTGCAATTAACATCTATCACATCCTAGTGATAAAGCTGCCAGGACTGAGCTGAACTTTTGACAGCTTTGCTGATTGTCACGTTGGCTTTATGATTAACGAGCAAAAAAAGGTCCACAAAGATCCAACTGAGTCAGCGTAAAGAAAACAGCATTAGAAACATCTTTATGAACTTTAGGCACATTCTCAGCATGAAGAGTCCTTACGTGATATACAAATTTTCTGCACAAGCAGAAAATACATCCAGTCTGAGGTAAAAAAACTACAACTTTTTCAACTTCTTTTTTTTTCTGAATTACTTAATGTACTTAACCACTACGTTAGAGAAAAGCTTCTGAAAATCTTTGTATGCTTGTAAGACTTGGTACTAGCCATCAAAATTTTTGGTCCCGGTATGATGTAAGATTGCTCTTATTATTTCTGAAATTATACTATATTTACCACTTTCCCCATTATTTTCTCTGGTGTGTATTTTTAGCGGTTGTTTTGTTTGGTTTTTGTTGTTGTTGTTGTTGTTGGGGGTTTTTTGGTGGGTATTTTTGGGTTTTTTGGGGTTTTTTTTGGTTAGTTTGGTTTTGTTTGGTTTTGTTGGTTTTTGCTTTTTGTTTTTTGTTTTGTTTTGCTGGGTTTTGTTGTGGAGTTTTTTGCTGGGTTTTTTTGGTTTGTTTTTTTGTTGTTGTTGTTTTGGTTTTGTTGCTGTTATTGTTGTTTGGGGGGAGTATTAAATCCTATTTCCCTTCTGATGATATCTGAAGTGACTGGAATCCGCATCCAGACTTTTATGAGACTAAATGCTCAGTTTTATGTTTAATATTTCCCAAAACTTGATATGGAGGCTTAGGGCTCCTGAGATCTATGTGAAATTCTGCCCAGACTGATATAAAATGACAAGAAAAAGCATGAGAAAAGGGGAAAGTCTAGTAAATCACATCCCTCTGAAGAAGGATGGAGACAATTAAAGATTGACCAATTTTACATTACACAAGTAGCTACCAAGATGACTAACTGCATTGTAATATTTTTTGTACTCCCTCCTGGCTGTTTTCTAGCCCTGTGGTTATCTTGCAAATGCTCCTGGTCTGTCAAGGCAGGACTCATCTGACCACCTCCACGTGTTTGCATTGCAGGCACTCAGATCTGAGTTAGTCACCCTGATTCCCCTCTATAGTCGTGATTCATCTTATTCTGGTTTGATATCGGTAAGGTGGGTCACGCAAATGCTTCTGGGGAAACACCTGGAAATGCCTCTCCACTGCCAGCTGAGATGTGAGTGTCTCCAGCTGGGTAAGATTTATGCTAAACAGGCCCCTAGATGTTGCACAGGGTCAGATCCAGAATCAGGACCCCACAGCTATTAGTTAATCAGTATTAGAAATTAGTTATCAGGGTTTTACCATATCCCTAAGTAGTTTAGGCTTTTTTTAATGCTTGAAGCACTCAGTCAGTATTCCTTTTACATACACATAGTATTGGGTCATACCTATGGTCTTTGGGGTTTTTGCTGACCACAGACTGCAAAACTCTTTGCTTTTAATTTTAAAGGACTTAAGGAGAGATTCCAGGCCTCCTATTTCTGCACCAGATCATTCTACATTGGACTGTGTTCTCTTCTTCCTTCCTAAGAGGATCCTGGTCCAGTCGAAATTTCTAATTGCAGCATTACTACTGCAAGCCAGCAGTCTCCCTTCAAACATAAATCTGAAAATACTGTGCAGTCTGTATGAAGTTATATGACTGCAGCCTGACTAGATAATACACGAACACATCTTTGTGTGTGTACAGATTTATGACATGCTCAGCCTTATAATGTGAACCTTGCAGTTTAAGGGAGGGGATTCTGCCCTTTTAACCCACTCTCCAGGTGAGACCCCACCTGGAGTACTGGGCCCAGCTCTGGAGCCATCAGTATAGGAAAGACATGGACCTGTTGGAGTGAGTCCAGAGGAGGGTCGTGAAGATGATCAGAGGGCTGGAGTATCTCTGCTATGAAGACAGGCTGAGAGAGCTGGAGTTGTTCAGCCTGGAGAAGAGATGGAGACATTATAAAACATTCCCATACCTAACAGGGACTACGAGGGCATGTAGTGATAGGACAAGGTAGAATGGCCTCATATTGAAAGAGTGTAGGTTTAGACAAGGTAAAAGAAAAGAAAAATTACCGTGCGAGTGTTGCAGCACTGGAACAGGTTGTCCAGAGAAGTTGTGGATGTTCCATCCCCGAAAGTGTTCAAGGTCAGGTTGGACGGGGCTTTGAGCAACTTGATATAGAGGAAGGTGTCCTTGTCTCTGACATGGGAATTGGAAACTTAATGGTCTTTAAGGTCCCTTCCAATTAAAACTATTATATGACTCTGTGAACATGAAAATTTTTGTCCCCATTGAATGAAAAAGCAATTTTCAGGCTGTACAATTCTTCCTGTAGTAATTTTTCTCTCTTTCTCTTTGTTGTCATACCCAGTGAGCAAAAGAACTAAAAAAACCCTGAAGATTTCCTGAGAAATGGGGTAACAAAATTGTTATGTTATTTTAATAATAGGAGGAAATAGCAAGAGTCTTTCAGCAGAAGCTGATAGAAGTGCAATTAGGAAGGAAAGTGCTTAATTTCCCCATTATATCAAATTTTTATGTTGTTTCCTCCTTTAATTTAAGGAACTGAACCATGACATCATGATAAAAGTAGAGAATGTTTCAGCAAAGAATAATACTGAGGTTTTTTATTCATCGTGTATCCGAAATGAAGAATAAAAAAAAGAGATTATACTTCACATCTACAAAAATCTGAGAAATATTTCTCTAGCTGCATGCTGTGGTTACATGGGAAGCATTATCCAGCTGACCACAAGCCATGGTGGTGTCCTTAGTTAGGGTAAGGTTGTGTATGACCATGCATACTTCCTCTATTTAGCTGTCCAAGGGCCTGAAGTTTGCAGGAAACTGGAAACTGGATTTGGAAGAGTGGGTAGCTTGGTGGACTGCCTGGTCCATCCCCATCCAAGCCCAAGAGGGTGATTCTAGCTACTTCTGTGTGTTACAGGTATTTGTAGGTATCTCATCCTATAAAAACTCAGAAAACTCTTTAACAGTGAACTTACTGAATGCCAGCTGCCTAAATCAGTTGTGTTCTTCAGCTGCTCATGGTGCTGCACTCATGGTACCATGACAGCTCTACTTCTGATGTGCTAATGAGTGTTCCCCACAGTGGCACCAATAAAGCCCAGCTACTGCTATCCTCATTAGTATTTGGGGAAATGTAATTTAGAAACTAAGTAGGATGCACATCCAGAGGCAGAGATCTACACGTAGGTGTTTGGAGATGAGACAAGAGTCTGAGCTCCCAGAGCAATCAAAGAAGATCAGAGAACAGTGAAAATCACCCAACAGCAGGCATGTCTAAAGTGCTCAGTAGCTTACATTCACTGCACTGCTCATTCACTGATTAATACTAATATTAGTAGTTCATCCATAGGTTAAAATGGGAACTTAGACACTGAAAACAATTCAGTTATTTCAACATGGGTGTCTAGGGCTATCTGAGACCATCTGTGACATCCAGATGCTTTGCCAGAAGTACACGGCCCCTACATGTCAATTCTGTGCAAGTGTGTCAGGTCCCCCACAGCATCTCAGATGGTCAAGACTCATACCTAGGGGTGGAAGGGTCAGGGCTACCAGAAGTAGGCTGGGCAAATCATTTGGATGTTGGAAATACAATCACTGCAAACTGATGTATTCGTATATAGAAGAAGGCTCCACTTACACCAGAAGTCACTTTGGCTCCCTGAACATCGACTCGTAGCACTTGAGATGCTGTAAAGGCTGTCTAACTGCTGGTTACAAGCCTTTTCTAAGTGCTATGATAGCCTTGGGTGTCTGTACCAGGCACCATGGCGCACCTTAAATGACATTAGATGTCTCTGTGTGGGCAATTGAATCAAGCCTTTCTCATTTACCAAGACACTGGTTTGTCCTTTTTGTTGATATAACACACTGGCAAATACATATTGTGTGAGCTTATGGCCAGATGCCTGAGGTCCCTCTGCACTCTTCACACTCATTAAATATAATTTTATATTTCTACTCTAGATATTAAATAATAAAACATTTGAATTAGTAATGGTTTTAAGCAGAGGCATTTCAGTCAGAAGCAGCAACCCTGCACTTCCTTTTTCTTTTTCTCTGGCTGATGCATTTATACAGAACTGAGTTGGTTGAGCAGAACAGAAGTAACTCCTTTGTGAAATGTCAATGTGACATCCTCAGCATGGGCTATTGGAGTCTCAGGAGAAGCTGAGTACAGTGAGTAACTTTATTTTGTCCACAAGTGGAGCGGCAGCCATTGGTGAGATGTGTATGACGCACTATTGACATGCTTTACTTGCGTGCTTTCGTGTGTGATGGGGCAAAAATGACTCACTACTGTGTGGGCTGGCTATCAGCTCAGCTGAGCTCTCTAACTTCAATGCGACTTCGTAATTGACTCTGACAAGTCCATATCTATCCTTTATATAATATTTTATAACACTACACCTTAAGGTCAAAATAAAGTTCTGCTCCTCTTGCTTAACCTTTTTTCACAGAACAGAAAAAAAAATGGACTAAACCAGCTGGAACTAAGTATTATTTAGGTGAATGTACTGTAAAGTAACATTTTTCATCTTTGTTGACAAATAAACTCTGTAACAAATGAAGTGATAAACTCTGCAAATATCAGAAGACCCCCACTGCTTGTTAGGGAATATAAAGCTGGTCAAATGTTATTCCTGGAGTGGGTGGCAGGTGCTTTTATTTTTAGCTAGAGAAGTCACTGTGAATTTGATTGTGAAACAATGAAAGCCAACCTTCACTGTTCTGTAGTGCAGGGTTATGCTTATGTTATGGAGTACCACAGCTACAAAGAATGCTAATGTTTAGAGGTAGGGAGCAAACAAAGAGATAATGACTTTGAAATAAAATCTTTATTCATAGAATCACAGAATGGTTTAGGTTGGAAAGGCCCTTAAAGATCATCTTGTTACAACTCTCCTGCCATGGGCAGGGACACCTTCCAATATACCACGTTGCTCAAAGCCCCATGCAAGCTGGTCCTGGACACTGCCAGGGACAGGGCATCCACAACTTCTCTGGGCAACCTGTTCAAGTGGCTACTGCCCTGACAGTAAAGAATTTCTTCCCTATATCTGATCTAAACCTACCCTCTTTCAGTTTAAAGTCATTCCCCTTTGTCCCATCACTACATGTCTCTCTAAAAGCTCCCTCTCCAGCTCTCCTGTAGCCTGCCTTCAGGGCTAGAAGGTCCTAATGTCTCAGAGCCTTCCCTTCTCCAGACTTAACAACCCAGACACTCTCAGCCTGTCTCCATAGAAGAGATGCTCCAGCCTCCTGATGATTTCCATGACCCTCTTCTGGTCTCACTCCAACAGGTCCGTATCTTTCTTGTACTGACGGTCTTCAGAGCTGGACACAGCACTCTAGGGTGGTGTCTCACCAGAGCAGAGCAGAGGAGCAGAATCACCTCTCAACCTGTTGCCCACACTGCTTTTGCTGCAGACCAGGATACATCTGGCTTTCTGGGCTACAAGCACACATGGATATGGGAACATGTGGATATGTCACTTGAGGACATGATTGTGAACATGATTGTGGCGCTAGGTTGATGCTTGGACTTCATGATGTTAGAGGTCTTTTCCTATCTTAACGATTCTATGATTCTGGAATTGTCGAGTTGTGTCGAGCTGCTCATCAACCAACACCCCAAGGTCCTCGTCCTCAGGGCTGCTCTCAATCCATTCTCTGCTCACCTGTATTTGTGCTTGGAATCGCTCTGACCCAGGTGCAGAACCTTGCACTTGTTGCACTTCATGAGATTTGCACAGGCCCACCTCTCAAGCCTGTCCAGATCCTTCTAGGTGGCATCGCTTCCCGCCAGCACCGCAACTGCATGACACAGCTTGGCGTTGTTGGCAAAGTTGCTGAGGGTACCCTCTATCCACCATCCATATTGGTGAAAAAGATGTTAAACAACACCAGTCCCAGCACCAAACCCTGAGAAATGCCACTCATCACTCGTCTCTCCTTGTGGACATCGAGTCATTGACTGCAAAACTTTTGAGAGTGACCATCCAGCCAATTCCTTAATCCACTGAGTGGTCCACCTGTCAAATCCACATCTGTCCAGTTTAGAGACATGGATGTCATCTGGGGCAGTGTACAATGCCAATACTGTAACTCCCTCGCTGAAGGCCACCAGATTTGTCAGGCATCATTTGCCCTTAGTAAAGCCATATTGGCTGTCACAAATTGTCTCCTTATTTTCCATGTGCCTTAGCATGGTTTCCAGAAGGATCTGCTCCATGATCTTGCTGGGCATCAAGGTGAGATTGACTGGCCTGTCAGTTGAAAAATGGAAGCTATGTTTCCCCTTTTCCAGTCAGTGGGAACTTCAGCAGACTGCCACAGCTTCCCAAATGTGATAGATAGTGGCTTAGCCATTTCCTCCACCAGTTCCCTCAGGACCTCTGGATGCATCTCATCAGGTCCCTTGAACTTGTGCCCCTTCAGGTTCCGTAGATGTTCTCGAACGTGATCTGCTACAGTGCATGGTTTTTCCCAGTCCCTGATTTTGCTTTCTATGACTTGAGCTGTGGCTGGAACACTTGCTGGTGAAGATTGAGGCAAAAAATTCATTGAGTTCCTTAGCCATTTCCATATCCTCAGTAACCAGGTCTCTCGTTTCCTTCCAGAGAGGGCACACATTTTCCTTAGTCTTCCTTCTATCTCTCATGTACCTGTAGAAGCTTTTCTTCTTGCTCTTGATGTCCCTGGCCAGATTTAATTCTCTCAGCGTTTTAGCTTTCCTAACCTGACCCCTGGATGCTCAGACAATCTCTGGGACAATTCTTCCCAGGCTACCTGCCCTTCCTTCCATCCATCCTCTGTGGGCTTCCTTTTTTTGTTTGAGTTTGTCCAGGAGCTCCTTTTTCATCCACACAGATCTCCTGGCATTTTTGCATGATTTCTTCTTCATTGGGATGCATCATTCCTGACCTTAGAGGAGGTGATCCTTAAATATTTCTTAGACTCCTCTTCTCTTGAAGGCTTTGACCC
Organism: Rhagologus leucostigma; assembly: GCA_013397725.1. NCBI lineage: Eukaryota > Metazoa > Chordata > Aves > Passeriformes > Rhagologus > Rhagologus leucostigma. Next base: position 128,513 of record VZTD01001936.1, on the reverse strand, counting down.
TGAAGACGCATAAGTCTGCTCTTCTGAAGTCCAGGGCAGTGAGCCGGCTGTGTGCCCTTCTCACTGCCCTAAGGATCTTGAGCTCCACTATTTCATGATCACTGCAGCCAAAGCTGCCCTTGAGCTTCACACTGCCTACCAGCCCCTCCTTGTTGGTGAGAACAAGGTTCAACATAGCATCAGGGAACAAGGTCCAGCATAACACCTCTCCTTGTTGGTTCCTGTATTAATTGGAGAAGGAAGTTATCATCAACATATTCCAGAAACCTTTTTTTAAAAAGCCTTACTAATGTCATTGGGTATTATTATAGTTCAGTTCTTTGGGCTGATACTAAGTACTGTCTAGCCCAAAATGAGGATGTGGATAGATCAGAAAGATAAAAGATCAGACTGAAATAATGAAGATGCATACATGTTATTTGCTGCAACATAGTTAGGTGGATAGACAGATAGAGAATGGACAACAAGAGGCAGTTCTTTGTTTTATCTGTGCATATTTATCATATTTCTCAGTTGCTGCAGCTCAAAAAAGAAAACAGTTACTTAAAAAGTGATGTGGTAACATCTGAAAATTGTGTCTGAGAAAGTGAAGACAGAATTAGATTCAGTGAGACAAGAGTGACTTATAAGTTTGAATGAGGAGAAGGAAACAGATCTGCTTCCAGGAGTATCCCAGTGGCTTAGTTGAAGACTAACACAGTGTCATGCAGGCACCGAAACCATAAAGCTTGTTTATTGTGACTGTGCAGCTGAAGTAATAGAAAGCTTGAGACTGTGACTGAGAAATAGCTGGGTAATGAAAGAGTTGCCTGCAGCCCATTAAAGAACTGATGGAAGACTGAAGTCTGCCACAAGGTTTCTGCAGCCTGACGTAGATGAAGTGGTGAAGACTGGGAGATATCCTGATCAGACTAACAGATACCTAGTAAAAACTGAACACATGGATCTTGCATGCATATGTAGCCTGGGGCTAAAGATATTCACCAATTAAAAATGGTGTGATGAAAGATGGTAAGGGAAGATGGAAAATGCGTGAGATAAGTACAGGGAGCAATGTAAGTGGCTGGGAATGTGCCAAAGATCATGCAAAGTTATTGCACCAGCATTAGTGGGAGGTGAGAAGAGGACCACAGGAGCTAGAATAAAGGCATCAGACCAATAAGACAGTGCAAACATAGGGGCAGGGTAGGAAGGCGAGTAGGGAGTATGGTTTTTAGTTCAGCAGAAGGGAACTGCAATGCAAAGAAAGTGAGCAGCCGTATGTGCTGGAGAGTTTATCAGCCTTGGGGCTTACTGTACCTTCCCATCTGTACATCACCGTCTGTGCACTTTAGGTGGTCTAATTCAGCTAAGAGTCAGGATGATCTAACAGGATGGGAAGAAGCATGGAAAAGGACATCGGAGGGTTGGTGATACTGGTGAGTCAGTGGGAGAAATTATAAGTTTCAGCTGCAGGATAAAAAGAAGACAGGACAGTTTTGATCAAGAACTTTGAATTCTGATGAGAGGGGAGGAGGGAGAATGATGTAGTGCAGTCCACAGGCTCAACGATGATAGAAGACATGGTGGGGAGCATGAAAAATCTTATGTTCACATGAACACAAGCTGCTTGCCCTCTCCTCTCTCCTCTGCTCCCCTTCCATATCATCTGCTCCCTTTTCACCTAGTCTCCAAACACAAATCTCCAGCTGCTGCTCCCCACCCATTTCTGGACCTATTTGCTTTGTCTGAACACACATATGGTATTTGTTCTTAACTATGTGGGAAGACTGCTCTAACCATACAACCCTTTCTCAGGGTTTACTAGGTTTACCCAACGTGAAGTGGTAATTGGCCTGCCACAGCTTTTCAGAACTTCTCCCATGGGAAATGGGGATTGCTGGTTACTTCTTAGGCCCCTTAAGTGGTTTCCTCAGGGCTCCAAACATCCCCGCAGGCCTGTGAGATGCTGTGCTGACGCCAGTGAGGAGCATGAGACAAGCATGAAGATCTTCCTGCTTGAACAGGTCTTGAATGGATCTTCAGGATCCTGAACAGAGCACCCAGAACTATAATTCCGTATATAGTACATACAAAAATCACATCATTCCTTGGCCAAAGTGTTCCAGCATTTTGTTGATCTTTATAACCGTATCAAAATGGTGGGAAGACAAATTTGTGATAGATGAGGTCTTTTGCTAAAGTAGCTCCCATAATATGAAGCTGACTATCCCTGACTGCTCCTTCTTGGGGCAAAACCTTTGCTCTTGGTTAAAATTTACAATTTCCTCTAGTTAATTTCACAAACTTCTAATTACAGACCGAGATTTTACAGTCTTTTAAGAAACCTTGTTTTATGGACTGCTTCATAATATAAACCATGTCTCCACAGTGACAGACACAGAAAGTCTGTAATTTGAATATCTGATGTCTTAATACTGTCTTTGGAAGAATTTTAAATCTCAAGCTGATTACAGTCATCCTTCCCATAGGGCAATAAAAGCACTGTCCCACTTTTTAAAACATCTACTAATCAAACACTAAATATTCCCTCCAAACAAATCAGTGAGGTTCAGGAGAACATGAGAGTAGGCAGTCCAAGGGGTATTTAAAACGTCAGATGACTGTATGAGATAAGAAGGCCTGTGTGGGCTGACAAGTTTAATAAGCACTGCAATATTTAGTAAGTCTCCTTGCTTAATAGCAGTTTCTTTAATGGAATAAGGTATCCAGGAAAGTCTGTCATTACTTTGAAGAACACGTTTATTCTAATCTTATTCCACCCAGTTGCGTATTCTACCCAGAGTGATCTGCAAATCCACTCTCTTACGAGATGCCTCTTTCTGAACATCTTCGGCATTTTCATTGTGGCTGCTCATGGTCTACTACAATACAAAAGCTCTTTCCAAACCTGAGAGGAATTTGATTTTTTTCATACATATTAATAAATATGCCTACATGGATTTGACTATAATTAAAATGTCCTACAAATGTCCTTGCACTTTTCTATCGATTTTAAATATACATTAAGATAATGGCTGTCCAGGAAAATGTAGGGCAAGTTTTCACCCTGACTTTGTCTGAAGTCTAACTTCAGTATGACTAAAGCAGAAAAGAGGAAAAAGTAATGACTCTTGTGGTCTTTTCCCTACCTTTCATGCAGTATGTAAACCTACATATATTTTCCATTTTGAAAGAATCAAAAAGTCAAGGAGTAACTTGCAGTATGTCTGTAGTTTGCAGAATAAATACTTAAAAAGAGGAATTTCTGTGCTCAACCCAAAATCTGGCACAAATCATTAAAATGAAATTTTTTGTCAGCCGTGTGTCTTAAGCTATTTAGCCACTTCTTAGAAAAGAGTGATGAAGAAAGTAAATACTAATAACGCTGACAGGGATTTCAAAAAATCTATTTCTAACAAATTTCAGTGATAAGTAAGTACAACATTAATGGATTATGAGTACAAAACTGTACTTTGTAATTGCGGAATGAAAACTAATGCTAGATAGCTTTATTAGGGTACCAAGCAGTAATGACTGTGATCACCCCAAGCAGTTCCTGCATGTTTTTGTTCTTTCTTTCTTTCTTTCTTTCTTTCTTTCTTTCTTTCTTTCTTTCTTTCTTTCTTTCTTTCTTTCTTTCTTTCTTTCCTTTCTTGATGTAATTGAGATGAAATGCTTGATTTCTTTCTCCTATTCTCTTCTACAGAATGGTGTACTTCAGACTTCAGTGAGTTACTGAAGATTTTCTGACCAGAATGACGGTGAAAGAAATATCAGGAACTAAGTAAGGGGTTTGAAAAACGTCCGTAGGCAGGACTACTCTTCAACATGTACAAGATGGTAAATTATCCTTTGTCAGGTCTTGGTAGTGCTCACTGTCCCTGCTCACTCAGTGCTGGCCAGTGTCAGAGACAGGATGATGGACTTCTCAGCATGTTCATTTCCATTAGCCCAATTTACTGGGGATCTCAGGTCATTGTTTCCAGTCTCCACATCAACTTTGATTCCTCAAGAATCAAATGGATGGATGGAGCTAGTGGCAACTAGCCCTGAAGCTAGTGGTAGTGAAGAAAAAAGGAAAAATATGGGTAATTTTATATTCTAATTGGCTTCAGAATAGAGAGCAAAACCAGTTGGTTTGCAGCGATGAAAGTAAATGTAGGATCAGGGATTTCACAAAATCACAGAATTTTCTGAGTTGGAAGTGACCCACAAGGATTACTGAGTCCAACTCTTAAGTAAAGGTCCCATGCAGGGATCAAACCCACAACCATCTGAAGTTTTCTCTACTTTTTGCCACAATTAGCACCCAAAATCTTTTATCATTATGTGTGTATCCAATAATTTAATTTTACTACACTCAAAGTCTTATCATTCTAATCATTGTTAGTCCAGATAGAATCCACACATGGTAGCTTTTCCTTCATTTCATGTCTTTAAGTCAAAGTTGTATAATCTTCTATAAATATTCTACAGGAAGGAAGGAAAAGGAAGGAGGTAAGACCTAATGCCAAAACGACGTGGTAAAACCATAGAAGTTTCAGTTCTTCAGGAAGGCAAAGAAAACTGTCAGTCAAAAGTGTGCTCCCCCCTAAAGCAGGAGCAGCTGTTAGGCATTTGTGGTGAGTGGAAGGTGTCCTCAGTAGCAGTCTAAGGAGGACTCCTGCACATCCCCTCTCCTCAGAGATGAAATGTGATGGGCACGCAGAGCCTTGCAGACAGCTTTCATCTCCTTGTGCCTCCCTTAAAATGCCAGTGTGCCTGAGTACCCATCTCATGTCCTGACCACTTCTCCTCCCCTCCAACCTGAACTCCAACTTCATCACTGTCTGCTTGACTTGCCTCACCTTTCAAGCAGGGATCCTATGTTCTATCCTAAACCGTACTCCTCCTCTCCCCAAACAGCTGTGATCTGTCCCAACTGGAGCAAAAACTGCTGCCCACCAGCATCCCCACAGTAGCTCTCCATGTGAAAAGCCTTCCTACCAGCTTTCAGGGATAGGACTTCCTTCCTGCCATCAGAAAAACAATTTCTGTCTGTGTCATTTGGAGCTTGGATGAGGCCCTGGATATTCCATTTAGTCACTACTACTGATATTTAGAGATTCTGTATATGTCTACCTGCTCTGTCACCACTTCCTATGTACCCTTTAATACCTGTGTGGGACTACAACACTGTTGGCTTTAAGAGGAGATCATGAGGCAATGGGAGAGGCTATGTGATGTTCTCGTTCAGTTGTAACTTGCTTATACAGCTTCCCTGGTACTCCAGCACTTTGTCAGATTTAATTTTTAGAAATGCAGTGCATTTCAAATGAATACAAATTTTAAACCTAGCTGCACAGAGCAAAATTTCCAGTACATGGGAATATCAGTGAGATGCAATAAATGAAGCTAAATTATTATTATTATTATTATTATTATTATTATTATTATTATTATTATTATTATTATTATTATTATTATTATTATTATTTTAAATTGCTCTGACGTGGAGAGAAAGGAACTTAGAGGATAGTAGTCTTATAAAGGAAAAAAATGACAAATTTTGCACCGAATAAAAGAGAAGGAAATTCTTTCCCTCTAGAAATAATGTAATTGACACAGAGTGTACACTTTTCACCGTTGTTTAAGCAATGTATTTTTTATTCCTTTGATTATTCCTCCTCCATCTTTTCCATGCATCCAGGATATTTGATAGGTCCCTGTGAGCAGTAAAACCACACATTAATTCTGTGGACTTAACTATCCTTCTTAGTCAATCAGGCATGAGTCCTGGAATATCTGAGCACTACGTTTTCCCAGATTAGATAGCATTTTCTCTGTTCTCTTCCAGTTTGGACCCATTTCCAAATTATCCTCTTCCACTGCTGAGAATGTCACTTGAGTGAGAATTGACACTTCAGTCCTCAGTGTTCCAGAGATGAACTCACAGCTGGTATAAATCTAGAAGCTTGTTCTGTTTACGAACAAGTTTCTGTGCAACAAATGTCTGCAATAGCAGCAAACTAAACCGGGAACTAAATGTGTCTGCTGCTGCTGTATTCACACTGGTATGAACGGAGAGCAATAAATGAAACATTAACTTCACCCTAACCAGTTTCTATCTGTCAGCTTAGCTCATTATAACTATCAATGTGGTACAAACCCAATTCAAACAGATCAGGCTAAACTGCAACACAAGTTGCTTCTTAGCTACCGTGTCACTCATCCGCACTGTGTGTCATTCAAATTATCTGAACACAGGTACACCAGCTGATTATGATGAAGCTTCTCTTGACAGTCATGGGTTCTCCTCTTTTATTTAAAGTCCTAGGCATTGGAGCCAGATGAATGCCATAGAATCTTAGTTCCTTCATCAGAAATCTTAAAGGTGAAAAAAGCAAGAAAGCAAACAAAAACCCTTAATACATGACCCAATTATTTTCAAAAGTAAGAAATTGGGTAAAAAAAACCAAACAACCTGAATATATTGTTTTTAAATGTAAAGATTTTCATCCATTCTTGAGATTTCGAGATGGTTTAATTAGATGTCACCTTGATGTCTTATCTCCATGGCTTTTTGTAATGTGAAAAACTGTAAAATCAAAACAGCAAAAAAAGTTATGTAACAGATATTAATCCCATCACTCAGGTAAATTGGGTCTACTTATGCCTCTCTGTTCATGCAGGCTGACCATATCCAGAAGCAAACACTAAAGGAATCATAGTACCAGTGATATATAGCAGTTTGGGTTGGAAGGGACCATAAAGATCATTTCATTCCAACTCTCCTGCCATGGGCAGGGACACCTTCCACTAGACCAGGTTGCTCAGAGCCCCATCCAACCTGGCCTTGAGCATTTCCAGGGATGGGGCATCCACAACTTCTCTGGACAACCTGTTTTAGTGCTTCACTAGTGCTTTTGTCCTAGGAAAAACCTGCTGTCCCTCAGAACAAAGACTTGTAAGAGGAAAGGAAGATGAACTAAGCCTGGCAGAAACGGGCTAGACGCAAGAGCTCCCCTCAGAGCTTTTCAGTGTGCAGTGGAAAGAAGCTCAGATTACCCATTTCATGCACATTTTCCTGCAAAATCTTCCTTTTCATCAGAACTGCACAGGAAGCTCTACACACAGTCTAAGAGATTCCTTGTTAAGGGGTAATCTTCTTCACTAAGTGTAACATCACGATGTACTTTATGGTCTCTGCCTGTTCTTACTCTTTCCCTGCCAACAATTCCTTCAGCACAGCTATAAATCCCATTAGGTGAGGTCACCAGTTCGAATGAAGAAAAACATGTTCTTATGTACATTTCCCAGTGCCACCGCAGGCAATGCATTTTTATGGCAGGCATTTGGGCGATCCCCAGGAACAGAAACCATGTCAGTTATAAATGCTTTTGGAAAAAAACCAAACCTGTCAGACCATTACAGGTGGCAGAGTTGTACTCCACTGTTACTGCAGAGCTATCAGGTGTGATGATGGCCGCCATCAGTTGCTGTTGCTAAAATTCAACCTAATGGTCACCTTGCTGATAATTTTTGGAGCCATAAGCAAGTCTTGAGCGGGTGCCACACTAGGAGCGGTAAAACATTAGTGTTAACGTTATTATTTTCTGGAAGGAATGTACCTGGTAAATTATGGGCAAGCAAATAATTTTCACTGAAAGAAATGCCACTTGTTTCTGTAAAAAAATCAGAGAGACTTTACTTAAGAGTACCCTTTTAAAATGTAATACCACTTACCCTACTTTCCCCTCCTTCTGATGAAACCAATGAAATAGAACATACCTGAATAGTCAGTCTTTGAAAAATGACACATCTTTAACTTTTTTTGCACTGTTGCTATTTGCAGCATCCAGTTTCAGATTGTTCCTGTCTTTTGAAAACAACATGCAGCTGGAAACCCCCTCCCAGTACATATTCATTTAGTAGTGAGGCCAGTTTTTGGTTTTAATAATTATTATTGACAAGGTTTAAGAGTTTGCTCTGCATAAATGCCTTTGGATCTTTTTTTACTGCTTCTGTAGAAAGTCGTCTAAAACAATAAATGCTCATTACATTGAAATTCCAATATGTTCTGTAAGCCCTTATAATACTTTTCTCCTGTATTTTCATGCTGCAAGTTTGGGTGCACTGCTGCCAAAAGTGCATGTAATACATAGCAGTTTCTTGCTTCTTTTTTCTTGGAAATTGTTCATTACGTGCTTGTGTTACTTTCCTTCTTCGATGGAGTTCCACAAGAAACTTTCCTAGAACCAGAAGACAAAAGCAGAGGAACTCTCTAAGGTGCCACAATAGCAGGAACTTTCCAAGAAAAATTAGCAGTCACATGTCAAATAGGAAAATTACATTCCCTTTGATTCTAGTCATGTTTGTTTGCTAATCCCTTTCTTTTCTGATATTCCAGTCTTGTGGGCAGAAAAAAAACAACCTTTTAAAAATTCTTCCTGTTAGAAAAAGGTGTTCTATTTGTCCTTGTGGATAAATGAGTTCTCCCTACTGTGAATTATTCTTTTGATCAGCTTTGCTGCAAGATGATTAACACTCATTTTTGGGCCAGTAACATGTTTCCAGCATACCAGTTTCAAGGTCTGAAGCCTCTCATCCTGTAAGGCTGGAGAATGTTCTGCATGCTGAATCAGAGAGCCTGAGTTGCTGAAGAGGACATATTATATTTGTTAGAAGCTGACAATATCAGGCTATCGTCCTGGAAAGTGATATTTTCAGTATAGAAACATCACTTCGGAGAAGAGGTTATGCATCCTTTTTAAGCTTAATTTCTTGGGTTAATTGAAAACGGAGGCGTCTAGCTACATCTGAGAGAGCACAAAATTTGAATATTTTAAGCGTGAAAAATACCTGTAAACATTTAAAATAATTTTTCTGTAACCTATGTAACATATGTGCAATAGCTAAATTTATTTGGCAGACTGCGATATGCTTCATAGGCTTCAAAATTTTGTTTCCAAAACATTTGAATTTAACATCTCTCAGTGTGTGCTTATTTGGCAAAATTTCTGAAAACTTCAGCTATCATCTACCATGACAAAATTCTAACCTTGCCTAACATAAATGGAGTTCTTCATGCAAAGAAGTCAAGAAAAGAAGACCCAAAACAAAGAGAAGCAAATACACTGCACAGTTATTTTCAAATGCCATTTATGTATGGTATTCACTTCATTGTGATTGTTTTAGGTAAAAAATCCACACAGAAGGTAATGCAGACAATGTCTGATGATAAGAGTAAAACTGTCATATAAGTAATTTGCTTTCAAAATCATGCACTACAGGCTTTTTTTTTTAATCAGGACAACTCTGAAATTCAGTTGGTTATTATTTTAGTATTCTGCTGTTTTTAATTCTAGTTAAAACTTTTGCTCATGTTCATATTTACTTTATGTATTCAATACATGAGTGACTCAAGCCCCAGGGAAAGTGCTAATTGCACCTAGCCACATCACATTGTGGGGAAAGTAGATACTGTTGGAGCTCAGAGTGAGATTTATGCCTTTATAAACATAGGGTTTACATAAAATTATATAAAACTTGGACATTCTTATTATTAAAAAATCTGCAAAACAATCCTGGCTATCTGTATGCAGGACAACCTCTTTAATGACATCCCATGGAAGAGAAGTGCTGTAACTGAAAGGATGTCACTTCAAATGAATTTTCCCAGCACAAGCTACTGCTGAATCATCTTATTTCCTGTATATTGAAACTAATTGAAAGCAAGGACCTTCCCATTCACAACATGTTACAGGAAATTCAGTATTGGAAGTCATTCCGTGCTTTAAAAGCCCAAGCAGTGAAAGATGCCTTAACTGCAGATACTGCACTTGTTGCTCCCTTTTCAGGTAAGATATACAGGAAGGCCAGAAAGCATTCAGATAGATACAGTCTTTTGGAAATCAAGTGCATTAGAATGCTCAAAGTCTGGAAGAGCACTTTGAGATATACCTTCAGGTAACCTAAGAAGGAAACTGAGAGCTTGCTGAATTAAACACTTGACAAGAAACCGAAGTTGTAAAGGCAGCTCTGCTATCCTCATTATGTGTGGGATGTGTGGGATCTTGGAGCATAACTGGCTTTCAGCAAGCTGCAGTGTGGCTCTCTCCAAGCACTGTGCTGGGAAGCTGTCCAAAGGATATTGACTTCTGGTTTTCTGGATCCAGGAAATAGTACTGTCAAGTCCTGAGGGTAAAACTAATCCTTATTTAATTAAGAATTTTGATTAACTGAGTTTGGGTAAACAGGATGGTAAAGTAACCAAAATATTTTGAAAGCAAAATATAGGAACTGAAAGGCAGGTCCCCATCCAGCTACTTGTCAGTAAAGATATATTCTTAGTCTCTCTGCTCTTGCAGCTTCTGGGAATAAAAATGCAGCCTCCTGGCTGCAAAAGAATCATTGTGAGTAGAGACGGGAGAACACTTTGGTAGAATTTGTGTAAGGCACCCGTCAGCAGTGTTTTAGAGCATTAGCTGTGCTATCAACTGTGTTAGAAGAAAAAAAATGAACCTTTGTACTGGGTCTGCGTGAGATGAAGTTAATTTTCATAGCAGCCTGGAGGACACTGTTTTGGATCTGTGATCAAATCAGTGTTGATTACACATTTTAGCTATTGCTGAAAAGTGTTTTTCCAGTGTCAAGGCCTTTTCTTTTTCCTGCTCTCCCCTCCCCGCTAGGCTGGTAGCGGACAAGAAGTTGGGAGAAGACACAACCAGGATAGCTGACGCAAGCCAGCCAAAGGGCTATTCCAACCCTATGCTGACATGCTCAGCTATAAAAGAAAGAGTAAGACAAAGCAAGTGGGATGTCTGACATTTGTCTTCCCAAGTAACCATTGCATGCAATGAAGCTCTGCCTTCTAGAAATGGCTGAACACTCGCCTGCTGATGGGAAGTAGTGAATGAATGCTTTATTTTGCTTTGATTTCTTGTGCTGCCTTGCCTTTTACTTATTAAACTGTCTTTATCTCAACTCGTGAAGTGTTTTTGCTTTCGTCCATCTGAATCTCTCTCCCATCCCTCTTGGGAGGCAACTGGGTGGAGCCTACCTGCTAACTGGGGTCAACCCACCACAATCTTGCAACAAGGCCTTAACAAGTTCTTGTCTCTGCCTCTCCCTCCAAACCTTCACCATTAAACATTTTTCCCTTTCAACTTATACAAAACATGTTCAGAAGATACTCAGTAACAGACCAAAAGAAGAAACACGTAAGTATGCAGTTGCATACTTAACTCAGGTGCACAGCTGTGAGGACACATGCAAAGGAGGCACTTGAGTTAGGACTGGTGTCTTTTGAGTGAGCTGCTCCTTTGATTCTGAATTGTCCAAATGTTATTTAATACACATGATGTAACTGCTCTGGTTGTGTGACTGACCTCTTTGGAAGGCTGTGCCAAAGGCTGTCCTCAGTGGTAGCCATGCAACCGCATTGATTTCTGTGCGATCGCACAGGCGTGTTTGCAGACACAAGATCACCTCAGTGGCATGCCCTGCTCCACTGCAGAATCACCCACTGTTTAGGTCTTATTTTTGTCATCAGAGCTGGTTGCTGCTTGCATAACTAATGTGTCAGTGTATGTGTGATTTTGTTCTCCAGTTTGTACAAAGGCGTGTTGTCCTTAGTCCATGCCAGGTCATCCCAGGAGAGCTTCCTCCTAAATCACTTCCTTCTCCTCCTAACTCATTAGCTTTGAATCCTCTTTCTAATTAATCAGATAAAATATGATTACTTTACTTTACAACAAAAAAAAATTAACTTAAAATGGAAATGATGGAGAAATGTTTTGAGGCATTACCAAAGTTCTTCGACAAAATTTTTGGAGGAGCTTAGTGTTCAGATCCTTCTGAACTGTCACGCTCCACAGAAAAGACCTCATGTGCAAATGTGAGCTGAACAGGTCCCTGACCCAAAAAACATGTTGATTCTTAAGGAGGGTGACAAAGGTCCCTGCTCCAGGACAAAAACATGCATTTATTCCTACAGAGGACTGAACAGACCCCCACTCCACAGACAGCAAGGTGCTTTGTACTAACACAGATGGAATAGGCCCGTGTCCTAAGGAGCGGCACATAATGCATCCAGCTCTGGAGTCCTCAGCACAGGAAAGACCTGGATCTGTCACAGGAGGTCCAGAGGAGGGTCACAAAGATCATGAGAGAGCTGGCCCACCTCTCCTGTAAAGAAAGGCTGAAAAAGTTGAGATTGGAGAAGAGAAGGCTCTGGGGATACCTTCTAACAGCCTTCCAGTACCTAGAGAGGGCCTATAGGAAAGATGGGGACAGACTTTTTAACAGCGTGATAGGACAAGAGGTAATGGTTTTAGTTTGAAACAGGGTAGATTTAGACAAGATGCAAGGAAAAATGTGGGTGGTGAAACACTGGAACAGGTTTCTCAGAGAGGTGGCAGATGCCCCATCCCTGGAAACATTCAAGGTCAAGCCGGATGGGGCTCTGAGCAACCTGGTCTAGTGAAAGGTGTCTCTGCCCACGGCAGTGGGTTTGGACTAGATGACTTTTAATGGTCTTTTCTAGCCCAAAAAATTCTTTGATTCTCTGCATTCACAGAAGAGGCTAAACAGGTCTGTGCTCCCAGGACTGACACATACCAATTTTTCAGGAGGGTTAGAGAGACTCTCACCATCAGTTATTGTTATCACGGTATGCCACCACTCTCAGACTGTGTCTCTTGCTCTGTCTGAAATTCCCTGCTCCTTGGCAAGTAATTTGTGCCATTACTCTACACAGCCATCTCCTCAAAAGGTCTTTTCAAAATATACAGGAATGTTTTATGCTCAGTCTTCAAATGAAGGACAATTTTATAAACACCTTGATTTCTTCCATAATTATCTGTCACTGTATGCCCTCAGCAGCTTTAGTGATCTGTTGGAAGCAGAAGGATAAAAAACAGCAGTGAGGAGAAAAGTTTAATAAATACACATTAGCGTCTAGCATCCACCTTATAACCCATGAGACACAATTTAAATGATGGATGCTTCTACCTCGGTCCTCACGGCCAGGCTTCTTACTCACCTAGCTGTGCAGAACAGCAGGGATCGGTGTTGCCAGAGAGCCAGTTAATAGCGTCTTGATACAGTCACAGCCTGGGACAAAGAGTGCAGCAGGCTGCAGGCTGCTTTAATAAACTCACAGGTTGCACCTGCTCAAGAGCAACCCTGTGGGTTGCACCTACACCAGAGCAGCTGCTCCAGTCCCTTGCCAGCCCTGCCAGTTTACTCCAGCAGGTATCAGGATCAGAAGAGTGTTGACACTGGCAGTGCTGACTGCGTGCATCAGAGCAACCAGCACCAGCCTCATGGCCCTTTTCCTGAGAGGAGCTATGTGATCCTCTGTATAATGAGACGTTAAAGATGAGATATAATTTTGTCACTATGTCACCAAATCACTTTGATGGGATTTTAATGGGTTTTTGACTGGCTTCCTGCCTGCAGGATCCCTCAAAGGCATTCTCTTCCGTTTTTTGCCCCTGTATGGGCAAGCTGGGTTTTCTACAACCTAGCTTGAGTCCTGAAGAGATTAGATGCTGCCTTTCACTGGAAGTTGCTGTTGTCTCGGCCCAAGTCACCTGTTCGCAGAGAACAAAGTGAACTAAGATCTATATGAGAGTGTTGGAATAAGGGAGATGAAATAAGCTTCCATGGGAAGCAGAGGACAAAAATAATAACTCCATTAGGTTCATTGTTCAAAAAAGACTTAATGGTTTGAATCAATTCAACCAACTTCAACTGTTTGAAATATGGATATATACTCTTAGCAAAACGTACATGTTAGATACCAAATTAGGTCTCTACCATTTCACTTTTCAGAGGACCACTGATGTCTCACTAAGACTGGACATGTCACTTTTAGGAAGTAGCTTAAGATGGAAAGAAACACTTTCTTGGAGGAAAATAACCTCGGAATAAGGTTAGAGAACCTGCTCTAAGCTGGGTTAGGAAGACAAATCTTATAAGTTAAAGGTCAGGTAGCAGATATTGTCTGTGTTTCTCTCAGACTATGCTTAGTATCTGTGGATAATAGGCAACAAAAGTCCAAACTGCTCCAAGGTAATTTATGTCAACAAATGAAGCATAAGCATCCAGCACATGACCCAGCTCTCCAAGGATAGTGCTCAGAGCTAGTTACTGGCTCCTGCCCTGAGCATTCCCCAACCAAGGAATGAACTGCTATCCTTTGTCTCTCCCTCTCCATCATCAGAGGTTACAATTGGCTCCTCTCCGTGGATTTATATGGTCATAAAACTGTGTCTGCACTTGGAAGTGTCATAAATTCTAAGAGAGGTGTTTTCCAAAACCAAGATAGTTTGTCAGAAATAGGAATGAATGGGGAGGGATGGGTTGAGAGTGGGAACCTCCTGAGCCAGGTGCAATAAATAGAATAGGCTTTCTTCTGTGCTCTGGTCTTGTTCCTTGAACTGAGACCTTGCCAGAGTGAACAGCTGGGTTTATGTAAGAACACAGTCCTGTTTAAGACGCTGAGGTGTGGAATTTTCCTAGGACAAATAAAAAAGAAAAAAACCCCTGAACTTTATTTGCTATCCACATTGTGTGGCTGGGTATATAAGAACAGCAAAAAGAAAGGCTCCTGTCACTAAACAGGAGTTTGCAAGACCAAGACCAAAGTAATCTTGGGAGGTGCATTTCACATGGCTGTCATTGTATTGCCTGAATAGCTGCTCAGGGACTTGTTAGTCACAATGGACCATTCTGCTTGACTTCCAGTTGCTCAATTAGAAGAGCATGGGTCTTATGTAAGGCTCATGCCATATTTACTGTGTTGGTACAGATATGCTGTAGCCCTGATATCCTATTTTCAACTTATTAGTAAGGTGAAAATAAGATATGAGTCATCAATGTGCACTTGCAGCCCAGAAAGCAAATTGTATACTGGACTGCATAAAAAGGATTGTGACCAGCAATCTAGGGAGGGGATTCTGCCCCTCTACTCGGCTCTTGTGAGACCCCACCTGAGTGCTGTGTCCAGCTCTGGGGCCCCCAGCATAAAAAAGACATAGGCCTGTTAGAGCAGGTCCAGAGAAGAGCCACAAAAATGGTTAGAGAACTGGAGCACCTCTCTTGTGGAGATAGGCTGAGGAAATTGGAGTTGTTCAGTCTGGAAAAGAGAAGGGAGCCTATAAGAAAGAGGGAGAGAGACTTTTCACAAAGGTATGTAGTGTCAGGACAAGGGATTTTAAACTGAAAGAGGATAAATGTACATTGGACATGAGAAATATTTTCATGAGGGTAGTGAGATACCGGCACAGGTTGTCCACAGAAGGTGTGGATGCCCCATCCCTAGGAATATTCAAATCCAGGTTGGATGAGGCTTAGAGAAACCTGCCCTAGTGGAAAATGTTGCTAGCCATGGCACTGGATTTGGACTAGATGATCTTCAGTGCTACCTTCCAACCCAAACCATTCTATGATGCTATGATAGTATCTAGTTCACTTCCATTTAGGCAACTAATCCTGTCTTCAGTCCAGCTCCTTATTTTTTTGATGGGAGAAATGATGTAACCATAATTTGAGTCTTGGTAGGGGTAGGAGCACTCTAAAGGCAAAAGGAAAATACAGATTTGAGGACATATGAAAGGACAAGAATATCTATGAATGATGTTTTCTGTGGATGCATATGATGTGGTTTCAACCTCAAGTCAAGCAGATCCTGTCCTACGTATGGCACAGTTCAGCTGCACTTCCATTCAATGCAACCGCTTGTGGAACTGCCCCAATTTACCCCAGAGGAAAACCAGCATGCAGTTACATCAGCCTGATCCATGGGACAGTAACTTGTGACTCAGAGGCAAGAAAAAATGACTAGAGAAGAAGCTTCGTATCATCTATAACCTTGGAGAAAAATATGTGATAGATTTCTTTAGATAAGCTCAGAAACTGGAAATCCTTTATCCTGAAGATGGATTTAGATGAATGCTGCCACTGCATTTAAGAAAAAGGCTTATCAGTGATCTGATGGAAAGGGGGAATCAATTTTTATTTTACAGTGAGAGAAAGCTCTTCATTTGCTGTCTCAAGAAGGCCAGTAGAGCAGTTCTTAGAGCAAACCCTCATACCTCTCAAGCACTATCACACAGGCATTTTACTGCTATTCATTACATGTAAATGTCTCTTTGTCCCAACACAAACTTGCAGCTGTCAACACAGCCAACACTAACTACCAGGAAATGAATCTGTCTGAGAAGGAAACGTTGCAAGCTATCAAGTCCCCACAATGTGCTAAAACATCCGTAGAGGCAGGCTGCCAGGAGTTTATTATAAACTATGGACCATATGTTCTTTTTGGCTTCCATAGTTTTGAACAAGGAAATGTGTCATCAAATAATCCCAAAGGGAGGAGAGAATGAACTGTGCAAGGGAAGAATCATAATGATACTTCACTGGGATGGTACCCCAACGTCTGCTTTCCTGAAGAGTGTGAAGGCTTAAAAGACCAATAGACATATAAAAAGGGGGTTGTTACTAGAGTGTGGATAGGAATAAACTTGGCAGGAACTCCACCATATGGCAACCTCAGGAGATGTGATGGGTGTCTGAGGAAAACCTGCTATCATTCATGCTGGTTCAAGAGACAATAACTTTATAATGTGTGTATCGCTCCTGGCTCTAGTCAGGAGAAGTGTGTCAAGGCATGTATGTACCACAAAACTCAAGATGGAGCAGGCAGGTGACCGCACCATCCAGGTTTGCTGACCCTGCTGTTGAACTAGCTCCACATACATGCAGTGTAGACATGACTGGTGTTGAGAAAGAAATGATTCTGGTAAAATAGATCTACATAAGAAGAAGACTGAACTGTGGCTACATCAATTTTTGCCATCGCAAGCTGATAACATTTCTTTACAGGCTGATGTTTTTTATGCTGATACCAGACAGTGCAGGTATCACTGCCTCTTCCACCCCAACTCCTTCTGTTGCAGAACACTGAACTCCATGGGTTGTGGCATATTTTTCTTCATTTACCTGACAGCTGATGTCACTGGTACCCAGAATTACTCTCACAGTTCAGTGCAATGCCCTTTAGAGCTTGAAAACATGTTGACAAGCAGACACTAAGAGTGAATCAGCAGTGCCTCAGGTGCGGAGACCAATGAAAACAGAGACTATTGGACATGGTAGGAAGCTCCAAGCATGTGCTTCAAGCATAGGCAAGGTTAGGGCAGAAGCTGAGCATGGTCTTGAAAAGATGAGGTTGGCCAATTGATGACAAAACAGAAGCACACTTATGAAAGACAAATAAACCAAAACATATTTCACTGAAGCATGACCTAACTAAAAGGAGGTAGATTTGGACTAGATATAAGGAAGAAACTTTTTGCAATAAGGGTGGTGAAACACTGGAACAGATTGCTCAGAGGTGCCTTGTCCTTGGAAACATTCAAGGTCAGGCCGGATGGGGTTTTGAGCAACTTGATCTAGTTGAATATGTCCCTACTCACTGTAGGTAGTTTAGACTAGATGACCTTTAAAGGTCTCTTCTAACCCCAGCTATTTCATTATTCTATGATTCTGTCTGAATCTCATTTTTTCTTAGCTGCTTCATAGGCTTGTGCTCTAGGAGGAGTCCTGGCTGACAGAGAAGAGGGAACAGATTCCGCAGCACCTCCTCCTCTGGGGTGAATTAAGCTAATTTTCCACAAATTGAATGTGTTTTGTTCACAGTAGTAATTACTAAGCAATCTTTCTGTCTTTATCTTGATCCACATGCTTTTTTATTTCTGTTCTTCCTATTTTTTTTACCCTTTTCCACTTCTGTCCTAGGGAGGTGGGAAGTGAGCAAGCAGCTGGGAGGGAGTTAAGCTGTTAGCCATGGCCAACCCACCACAGTTTAGCCTCCCTACATGGCATACACATGACAGACTGAACTGTGTATTTTTTCTACCTTATTTCGCTGTTCCAGCTTTCGTAATTTTTGGAGTCTCTGCTGACTTTTAGAGGCTTAAAATTACGTTGAACTTAAGACCTGATCTGAAACCAGCAGTTCTATGTTTACCTCTGACATTTTGGAATAAATACAGCAGTCCTAATAACAAAAAAAATTTCTGATTTAGTATAAAGACTCTTAAAAATTCATCCATTAAGAACATTCAGCAATTCTGTGCTTTCAGAAAGTACCTATAATTCAGCTGATGGTCTCACAACACTGTTCTGCTTTCTGAAATCTCTCTAAATACCTCTTCAACTTTGCCCAGTTAAAATAGCATTGGAGCTTCAGTTTTCGTGTGTGCTGTAGAGACCGGGGTAAGGGATTGCAGTTCGTTTCTTTGGTATTTGCACGGTGCACGATCAATCTCCATGATGTTCCCTTGTCCTCTGGAGCACATACAGAGGGCACAGATACAGTGTTATGCCAGGACCTTGAAGGGGCATGTACACCTTGTAGTCAGGTATTGTTGGAGCTTATGAAGTTCCTCTTTCCTACACACGAAAACCATATATAAATGCTGTGTGGAGACAGTTCAACAAGATGCTTTTATTTCAAACTTAAATGTCACAAGTATCTTCTAACTAGGCATGACTATGCAAGGAAATTCCTTTCTGTGTCTTGGCTCCCGATATACTCTGCCTCAGAAATGTGCTACTTTGTTTTTCTGTATTGGAACTAATAGAATCAAAAATGCAGCTGTGAGAGTGACTCAGCAGAATAGCTGTGAATCTTCATGTGCATGACATCCTGTGACAAAAAGAATCTCACATTTTGAACATTTAAAATGTCTTAGTTTCATTAACTTTTTCCTCAAGGGGAGCTAAAGTTATTTTGAATAGGAGATAGTAAAACTGAAATTCTACTACACCAATCTGTCAAGATGGCAAACATGAAAATTATATCAAGAATATGTTACACTTCAAATTTTATTGAATTCATAATTATTTTCAGACTTCCCAGGCAAGATTTAAGACTTTCTACAGCAAGGCTTAGATGAGAAACATATGGCAGATGAAGTGATGCTAATAACAATGGAGACTAATGAGAAGAAGAGAAATGTTTTGCTAACAAGCATATCTTACTTTGTAGATTTTTCCTCAGGATTAATGAAGAAACTCAGAATTTGAGATCTGGAGGAGAAAAATGGTAGAAATCCTTCAGGATCTGAGTATTTAACCTCCAAAAGCCCAGGGTGAACTGACTGCCTTTTACACTTACCAGCAAAAAACACGATCAATGACTGATGGAATTATGGGTTCTAGTTGAGCTTTTTGTTTGTTTGTTTGTTTGTTCGTTCTGTTGGGTTGTTTCATTTTTTTTTTCAGAGAGTCTTGAGAGTTCTACAAGGCCCGACAAAACCGCAAAGATTTGCCTGCTTGAAAATACATGTCTGAAGTGGCTTTAGGTGGTTAAGTTTTCATCTGCAGCCCTGTCTTTGTGCCTCTACAGCAACGAACAAGGATTTCCAGATGTTTAACAGACCTCTTTCACTCACGTTCACTCATATCACCTCAAAGAAAGATGTACAACCTCCGCTCAATTCTGTTGCACCAAAATTCCCAGTTTCCAGATATTTAACTTCCATACTAACTGTGGCAGAGCGAAAAGACAGCCTGCAAACAAGCTCTGATACAAATTCATTCTGACTTTGAGTTAGCCAACAATCTATGCTGAAAGAAAGAGACACTAGCAAGAAGAGATGTTTTCCCAGACCTTTTAGGTTAGGTTATTGTGGCTGTTGGGGCTTTAGCATCTGGATAGGGCCTAGGCTAAGGATGGAATACATCATTAGGTTAGCAAGGGGCAGCAGTGAGAATTCAGCTTGGGAGGCAGAACACAGTGGATAGCTGCCATGTGCAAAACCTGAGGATTTTCAGCTGTTATGTGTACCCTAATCTTCCCTATCTCTGATGTTCCCAGGACTGTTTTCTGGGATGAGGACTGATGGGCACAACAACTGCCTATCTTTCAAAAAAATTTGGGATGATCCTGAGCCGCTGCTGAGGCCAGTACACAGATCAGTTATTGGTTAAGAGAGTGCTCGCTGGTCTTGGCCAGAGCTTTCACAGTCCAAAGGTCCAGGGCCCCATAACATCCCTACCTATTATTCGGGTCGCTATAAGTAGACTTAGCCAGTGAGTTCACTTTGGTGAGTGCCCTTGCCTCTCACCACTTAGGAGGGTAACTCTCTGCCTGTGATAACTTCTGAACTCCTGCTCACACTCCTGCTTCTTAGGCTTCACGGGCAAACTGCATCAAACTCGAGGATAAAGACAAACACCATCCAATACTCATGTGACTCCCTTAGAAAAGTGTACCTCTGAATAGTCCAACCAAAGCCGCCATTGTCCCTGCATGCCAGTACACCAAGCTCCTTTCAGCACCAGCGATCTAGTCAATGGCTTCTGAGCTTCTGGAGAACCTCACCAATATTTTTCAACTTACATTTCTTCTATCTTTGATATTCTACTCCATCATGAACTTCAACTTTATCCTCATTAAGTGCAAAGTCCTGCACCTGAGAGGGGAAAACTTCGTGCACCAGTATATGCTGGAAAGCATGTTGGCAGGAAAAGACCTCGGGGTCCTGGCGGACACCAAGCCGAGCACGAGCCAGCAATATGTCCTGGCTGCAAAGAAGGCAGATAGAATCCTGGGTTGCATTAGGCCAAGAATTGCCAGCCTGTTGGTCTCCTCTACTCAGCCCCACCTGCAGTATTATGTCTACTTCTGAGCTCCTCAGTACAAGAGAGTCATGGACACACTGGAGAAAGTTGAAAAAGAGGCCACAAGGATGATTAAGGGGCTGGAGCACCTCACGTATAAGGAAAGGCTGAGAGAGCTAAGAAGAAAAGGTTCAAGGGATACCTTAAAGGAAGGTACAAGGAAAGCAGAGACAGGGTCTTTTCAGTGCTGCCCACTGATCAGAAGCGATTGGCACAAACTGAAACACAGAGGTTCCCTCTGAATATCAAGAAACATTTATTTTACTGTGATGGTAACTGAGCACTGACAGATTGCCCAGTGAGGTTGTGGAATCTCCATCCCTGGAATTATTCAGAAGCTCACTGTACATGGACTTGGGGAAGTAGCTGTAGTTAGTCTCGCTGTAATGTGGGTGTTGGACCAGATGATCTCCAGAAACCCCTTCCAGTCTCATTCTGTGAACATCTGGAAGCCTTTTCTTCAAAATGCTACCATACAAAGGCCCCACAGAGTTGCTGCCTATGGACATACATGGCTAATTCCATGGTTATTTGTAGAAAATTCTCATATAGTCATAGTGATTTTTTCCAGACTCAGGCTTTGTCCACAATGAAAAAATCCCTGTTTTCTGAAAGACTATTTTAGCTACCCAGAGGAGGCTTAATCACAGTGTTAGGCTTATCTTGTAGGGAAAAATCCACTTTTCATCTCCTAGTGACGTTCAGTTGAGATTTAGACACTGAAAACTAGTTACAGGGCAGGTGTTTAAAATACTGCTATAGATGATGGAGACCTGAATCCTCATTCACAGTGTGTAACGTCATTGGGATTTCCTGGGAAAGATACCTGCACAGGGCTGGCTACCATGATAAAGCGCCTATAGGATATCCATATCTTTTGAAAGAGGTGGTTGGAGGCTCAAATGAGTCTGCAGGTGTCTGGATATATGAATCCCTACACTAATGAGCACAGTCAAGAGTAGAGTAGAAGGCAGTTCGGTAGAGATCCGCCACTAGGAGTGGGGTCCAGGTATCCACGTCTAGTCTGGGTGCCTGTAGCTAGTCCCAGCTGCACTGTGTTCACAATGTGTTCATGGGGCTGGTAGCTCTGTAATGGTACCTATAGCATACCTATGTACTCCTGAAAGGCCACCTGAAGACCAGGAAGAATATCTTGGCTTGTTTATCTTGATCGCTTGGCATCTGTCAAAGTAGTGAGGGCAGTGAGATTTCTGACTGTAATGGCATTACAGTGAAATGCAGTTTGGGAGAGGGTCCACCTACCTTTATGAGGCCTCTGTTAATAAGGATATAGCCTAGTTTAGGGAACAACAGTTTTCAGAATTCAGGGGTGGCACAGCTTGTTATGCCTGCTCATTGCAAATGTGTGCATAAGAGCATTCTTGAATTACAAATACATCTTCCAAAAGGTGAAGAACTGACTCTGTGTATCCTCACAGTGAAAGCTGAGCACAGGCCGAAGCAAAAGCATTTGGTTTGTGTGGGAGGAAACCTAGGCCAGTGATACAGAATTACCTCCCACACTTTGGCTGGTATGTGTCACACTTTGAAAAGGGTATTAAACATTAGATGAGACAACAGAGAAACTTTCAGTCAACTGGCATTTTGTTCTGCTCTGTCTGCACCCCCTACATTTCTCTGAATGCCATTCCAGTATCTCCCTTTTAGCAAAATTCTAAGTTTGTTAAATCTTCCATTGATCCAGTGAAGTTCCTGCAGGTCTCCTTGTTGTGCAGATGGCACCTAGATCTCTCTGTCAGGGTCCTGGGAGGGCACTGCTCTCCCCATTCCACCAGCTTCCTTCCAACACCTGGCCTTCACCTTACCATGAGCAATCTAGGTGGTGTCCCATGTGTATGCTGAGATCCTGTGACTGCAAACTCTGGTTAAGGATGCCGGAGAGTTCAGCCTCGAAAGTGTGGTCTGTAAGGTGCAGAGTGTAAGGGCGTAAGACATCTTCTGCCTTGTTCTATTGTCCATCTGACCTAATCCTGCATCTCAAGAGAGCATGTGAGCCTGGCCTGTGCAGTCAGTGGTTTAAGGGTATTGGTGATAAATCCCTATGTTGTCCTTTTACTATCTCTTTATGTACTTGTTTTCCAAGAATTTACCTATTAGCCTTTTGGACCTGCTATATTTCTACCTGCAAGGGTAGAGGCATATGCATGAAGTCTAAGGGCAGAATAATTTTAATGTCAGCTAGTCCACTGAAGATAAAAAATCAACCCAATTCCTTCACCTTCTTGTTAAGTCCAAATCTGTATATTACAAAAAGCTATTTCATTGCTCAGAAAAAAAACCCTATATGCCATCCCACAGGGAGAAAATGAACATACCCATCCTCCTTGCAACAAATTCTGTAAGCCCACATCAGAATACTGACCACACTATATGGTTTTCCTTTCCCGGCTTTGGCTGTTCCTTGGTTATTAAGAGAAAAACAATAAAAAAGAAATCTAGGCCTTCCAAAGGCAAGTACTACTGGGGTAAAAATCATTTATGCTAGTGCAACTGAAAACAAAATTTGCCCCGTTCTTATCCTTTTTCTCCCATCAGCCTCCTGCTTCTGTGTTTCATTTATCCTCTCCCTCCTGCTGCAAGGTTTTCCTTAAATCATATCTTCCCTCAAGGCTTTGCTATGTCTCTTTTCCAAAAACATTTTGTGTTTGAATTCCTCTGGTGCATTATAATTGTCTGAATGAGGCAGCACATTTATCAGGACCCAGACCCCGTCTTTTAACTTGGAGTGGAGAAGTGGGAAAATTTATAACACTATGGAATTATTTACAAGTTTAAAAACTCTGTGCCTTTTTTTTCCCTCTGATAAATATGATTTTTGTTCTCATTAATGATCATGGCAGCATGTCACATTTATAAGCTGTTACCGTACCTTCTGATTACAGCAGCACCTCTAAGCCATGGATCTCAAAAAGGTTTGCAGTCTTGTGGTACTCCATTTAAGAGACAGGTAGTTTATTATTGCTTTGTGAAAGACACTGAACTTCAGTGGTTTACTGAAGATTTTTCAACAACCAGACTAAAACCTAACCCGAACATCCCCTGTTTCATTATGAGCAACTTTTAGTGAGATTCAGCTCAGAAGTAATTTCAGGACTGGTGTGTGCTGGTGAGTGCAGAGACATGCTGAATTAGACCAAAGCCTAGTATTTATATAATAGAAGTCAGGTCAAATGAATCGCATTTTGGTTGCCATGTCATTACTGAAACTTGGGAAGTTTCTTAAGGCAGAAAGAGGACTAAAAAAGCATTTGGTTATGCTTCTCTTGCCAAAGTGTTCCAAGTCAGAAGACTGGTGCTTGCATTGCTAGTGTGCCCACAGGCTGGGCTGGGGCTTTGTGCTGCCCAGGAGCAGCACACGGCCTGACTGCGTCCTGTTAGACGGAGAATTCAGGAGAATCCTTGATCTCAGGTTCCAGACCCAATGTATGGTGGAAGTCCATTGGCAAGAACCTAACCTGCTCCATCAGTGCCCTTCCAGACTGCCAGATCGTATCAAAAGCAGGGAGAAGGAGAGTCTGTTACGGCATCTACTGTTCAATTTTTTGCTTAGCATGACTGCTTCAGCTTTGCTGCTCTCTGCCCTGCAGAGCCCTCCAACTGTGCCCCCAGAACTCCCCTCTCAGGGTGTGCAACACAAACCCTGGGCTTCCCACTGTGAAAACAGCTTCCTACTGGGCTGAGACCCACAGCCTCACATCTGCTATGGATCTGAACAGGAAAAAACCCCAGGTGAACTAAGTAGGAATTATGGTTTAGGGTCTTCAAGGAACTCATCACATTGAACTTGGAAGAGACCGAGGGCCTAGGGCTGTGTAGCCTTTCTGTCTGGCTTCACGGCAAGATACTCTCTCAGCAAGGTGCTTCCTCAGTTTTATATAGCAAGGCAGATGTGTTCTATGATGCAGATGTAGTCAGACAAGAGTATACAAGCAAAGCACAGAATTTTGTGTGTTGATTTACACATCCTGAACGTTGCAGCTCTTTAGAGAAAGGCCATATGAAGATTACTCGACCCGGCTCTGCTCTGCTCCAAAGCTGTTGAAGATGACCAATATTTAATCAACTCAGACAGTAAAACTAATGGGATGAGAAGAAAAATATTATCATATTTTTAGAAGAATAAGGATGTGCTATTTAAACAGAGATACTGTACTTTCATGCTTTCTGAACTTTTCCTGCAATTTAAGACATTTTCAGCCTGTGCAAATGGGATGTGGATACTTCACCAAGACTAGAACCCTCAGCAGTTTGAACTGAGATAGTACCAGCTAAGTCAGTTGCCTTAAGCAACTAAATTTAGTATCAATCTAGTCCAATAAACACAAAAATACAATCAATTTTTGACTGAATTGTCTGGACTGATAACTCACTAAACAGCATTTCATATTGTTAGGTCAGCGTCACCTGCAATGCAAGTGAAATTGCAGGGTTCTTTTGAAATCATATTAATGAATAAATGAAGGATGTTCTTATCTCACACATGAATGGCAATTTCAGGGTGAGGGAAAATTGTACATCCTATCCCTCTGCCTCACACTGCTGGCTAATCAGTCCTGATGACACTGGGGATTCCCATGCACTGAAGTGCAACCAGCAGCAGACGAACTTAAATGGAAGGATCTGGGTTATTCAGGGGGATTTCTCTTTTCAGCTAAATGTCAGCATTACTGCAATTCAGACAGGTCAAATCTTGTTTTCCAATGAGCCAAATGCTGATTGCTGTGGTTGTCATAGCAGCACAAAACTGCCCAGGCCCATACTTTGCTCCACATGGGATGTGAGTGAAAGACGGTCTCAATAAACTGTTAATGTATTCACTCTCCAGACAGATCAAATCGTAACTAATCTCATGCTCGCTGCTGTTACTTTGACGGCTAACTCAGTGTGGACCATGCAGATATAATTTGATCTGATAACTACCGTACAGAGGAGGTGATAAAGGCATGCAGAGAGTCACAGGAGCTGTGAAAGGAAGGGGTCAGGCTGAACAGGCCCCTTTTCGAGGAGGGTGCACCCCATCACAGGAAGGGGTCTGTGCACAGGGGTTGCTGTGGGCAGTGGGGTAGCTGAGGACAGACAGGGCAGTCTAACATTGTCTGCACTCCCAGGAGCCCGGCTTTGCAGTGAATGTCAGCCAACCCTCCGGATGTCCAAACTTGCCTAATGGATGAGGTGTTCAGAGGCAGCTCTGCTGATGGATCTAGACTCAAAATAAAACACTTCTTTGTCAGGCAAAGTTTCATTACACCCATGGCAGCACTCCCACCGCACTTTTTAGTTTGTAGATCTTTTCTACAAAGGCTGGACTTGCCAGTGTGTTTTCTGCAGCATTTCTTCTCTCTGGCAGAGACATAAAGATCTTCAGGAAGCATTTTTTTATTTGTTCCCACTGGTGCATACCACTTTGTGCATGAAACACCTTCTCTTTTATGTAATTTTTCTATTAATACTGCAGTTGTAATTATGCTTTTAGTAAATCGTTATTTCAACTCATAATCCCTCATTTATTGTCTCTTCGTTACTGAAAGGCGCAGGGAGAAGGGGAGTGGCTTATTTGGAGTTTAATTTCGTTGCTGGGGCTAAACCCTGCACATTTAATTGATGCCCAATGTAGGGCTCGAGGGAGAAGTTAGTATTTTGATGGAAGCATTTGTGTACTGTGTACAGAACTCTCTGGTTACAGTGCTCGATCTGTTCTTGTGGGTGTGGTACCTAGCCCAGTATATGTTCCTGTATGTGTTCCTCCTGATAATATTTGTCAAGGTAGGGAGAGGGATTAGGATTGTTTTGGTGATGTACTGTGTGACCTGAGTTTATGACATGATAACATCAAGGACAATGAGGGTCATTTGAGATGTGAATTCGGTGTTGTTTGCCAGTCCTGGCCTTGGCTGCTACCTCTGGCAGTCCATAATTAATCGTACCCAGCTGGTGGGGGGAACAGGAGAGGACGACTTTTCCCAGCCTTCCACCCTCTTATCCTTGTTCAGGTCTGCTACAACAGCTTTTGAGAATTTTGAATTCCTTTTGGTTGTTAAGAGTAGCATATCCTTGCTGCTAAATCTGCAATGTCTCTCTGTATGGTCTACACCGTGTTTAGAGTCAGGACAGAGATTTCTGGGGAAGTTGTCCAGAGACCTGCCCCAGAGGTGGATAGCCCTGAGTAGCATGAAAGGTGAGAGAAAATGGGCCAGCTTTTGAAGAAGTATTCTGCTCCAATGATCTGGATGTTCACTCCTGAACAAATACAGGGCCCTGATAAAATGGCAGAATATTTGAAAGAAAAATTCTGGGACAGTTCCAGAGAGGAATGAAGATGTGCTGGGCCCTGGTGACTGCCTACCACACACTGTTTGTTACTGTACAGCAGCTTCAGGGGAGGGGAAGGAAAGCAGACTGACAGGCACCGCGGCCACTAACACTGCAGCTGAACCAGAGGGACAACCCACATCAGTAGCAGTTGCCCTTGTTAAGGAGAAGAAATCCAAGACCAAATCAATTCTCATAGGGGGTGATGAAGAGGAAGCAGGATCTTCGAAGCCAGTGGAAGAAACAGGACCAGTGATGATCACCTGATCCCTGTCCCTGGGGGAGCCCCTATTGACCTGGCTGCTCCAGTGCTGGGATGTTGTGGCCAGCAGTGTGGCACTACACGGTAGTAAAGCCAAACAGCTGAGATCCCTCTCCCAGGATGCTGGTATTGACCAGGAAATCAGGAAAAGACCAGAAACTTGCAGCTTCTGTAGACAATTCTTGCCAAGTGTGAGGGAAAGATACCCATGCAAAGATGAGCTTTTAGTGCGCCAAAAAGGGTGGAACAACATGGCACAAGGTGTCTGGTACCTGAGAGAATTAGCTGTGCTGGAGATAATCTTTTCAGATAATGAGCAACTCCCTAATAATCCAGACAGTGTCCAGTGCACAGAAAACATGAGGCAGAAATTCGCATGGAATGCGCCAGAGTTATACGCCAGCTCACTGAGAGTGATGTCATTGAAGGAGGGAGAACAAAAGGTGGAAAATTTGGTTGGCACACTCCGGATATATGAAGAAGCGATCTCTGCCCCATTAAGGGCCTACGTCTCCTCTGTGGGAAGACTGACCAAGAATTTCCAGAATTTAAGAGGAAATTAAAGAGAACCACAAGAAAATTAGAGAGAAGACTAAAGAGGAAATTTTTCATGCTTCGCCAGTACAGACCAGAGTCTCTGCTCTTAAAAACAGGTGCTCCCCTGTTCAACAGAAAGGGCACACTCCTTGAGGTAACCTGTGCTTTTACCTATATGAACATGGAGAACACACGAGGAAGTGGGATGGAAAACGCACCTCTGCCCTAGCAGCCTGGGTTGAAAGGAAGAATGACTACCATTGTAGTGCACGAGGCTTCTCTTTTATTTTCCGAGAAGTTAACAACGAAAAAAGTTGAACAGTAGATGCAATAACAGACTCTCCTTCTCCCTGCTTTTGATACGATCTGGCAGTCTGGAAGGGCACTGGTGGAGCAGGTTAGGTTATTGCCAATGGACTTCCACCACACATTAGGTCTGGAATCTGAGATCAAGGATTCTCCCGAAGCACAAGAATTCAGGGCCAGGATTAGATACTGATGATACAAATTGTACTTGAGGGGACCAAACCTTGACCAAGGCTGCAAATTGACTCTCATGACACTGAAGCCCACAGGTCTGATCTGAATTCTTTATCGGCTGCAAAACTTCCCTAAAGAAGGCAGGACAAATCATGAAGTAGCTCAAGGTGGCTAATGAGCCTTCATCTCCCAAAACACCAGATGTAGCCATTCACTGGATATTTGAAAAGCAAGGCATGTGAGTAGAGAATATTTCATAGTAAAGCAGCAAGTGGATTTTCCAGTCTTTCTTCACTGCCACAGGTAGGTAATATATACAGTATGCCACATCAGATAATGAGAATTGCTTATCTCCTCATTTTCTCTGTTCAACACTTGTTTTTCCTGTAATTTCTGAGACATGGCAATGGTCAAAATGGGTTTAAAACAGCAAAGCAAAGTTAGATCACAGGAGTTTGCATTCGGGTTTAACACGTGGCCTTGTTCCAGGAGAAAGCCACAGCGCTGGGCTGCAGGACATATCTCAGCATGTTGCCTGCAATTAGGGAAGGAGCTGTACCGAGCCTCTGAGGATCAGCAGGGCTCTGCCCTCGCTTTGCTGCTGTTCCCGGGAAGAGCAATGCTAATGTTCTGAGGCCACCTACTGTTTGCTTTCAACACCTACATGTTAATGTGTAGGAGGCTGTCCAAGAGAGCAGGCTTATCCTAATGACCAGAAAGTATTCCCAATAGTCCTTAAGGATGTCAAGATACATCAGAAACAGAACTTGCTCTACTTTAATTGCACTGCTTTATAAGTGTAATCATACCCAGCTTGTTATGACGATTTTTCAAGGAAAATAAATATTACTATCTTGATAATTTTTTACTTCATTAATATCCTCTGCAATCTTTCTCTGTAAGAATACCCTTAAAAGTGCCAAACCCTCCCAGAGCTTCCACTTTCAAATACTCAGGAGGAGTCTGGATGCACAGAATGAAATCCTAGCTCCACTGACTCACAAGCAATTATTCCCTTTTGCATGAATAGAGCTAAGTTAGGGTTTTTCTCTCTCTCGGTTCATCATAATAGGAATTTGCTGATCCCATGCTGTTAAATCCATCTGCTGCCTCAAGCTTTGACTTGAAGCACAATGAATAAAAGAAGGAGAGAAAAGAGGAGGAGAATCAGAAACTGTTATCCACAAAATACCCTAGACTGAAAGCCTCAACCTGAGCTCATGGAGGCCAGCTACTGCTGTTCAAATGGAAAGAAAGCTGAAACTCCAGGCACTACAATCTTCTGCGTGTTACTAATAGCAGGATTCAGTTGACTCTAATACACAGGAACTCCCTTCCATTTACACATTCATTACACATCCTCAGCTGCTATTTAGGCATTGACTCCCAGTTCATGTTGTAACACAGGTCCTGCTTTTCTTCCTGTTAAACGGGGTCAATTGGATGCTCAGTCCTTTCAGTCTCATCTAGTGTGCAGTGAGACGTTCAGGCCTGTTCACACCAGTCTCTCTCACCAGCATCTGGCTTGTAAAGGCTTCAATGCATCAATCAGTCAATCAATCAGTCAATCAATCAGTCAATCAATCAATCAATCAATCATCAGTCAAAGCATCAATGGCTTATTCTTTTTTGTCAATTCTGCTCCACTAAAGCTTCCTTCGATTTAAACCACACTCTCCAGAGACCTTTAGGAATCCATTTTCCCAAAGTTCTCTCCCTCCGCTTGCTGTACCTTGGCTAGATAGCAGGTCCCCTTGTGCAGAAGCACTGTTGTCTCCAGATCCTAATAGAGAAGTTACCAAGCAGGTTCTGCAGAGTTCCAATCACACATTTCCAAGGAAAATGAAACAACTTGGAGCGTGTATAATCTCATAATCTTTTTAACACATTTAAAATATTTAGACACAGGAAAAATATGGAAAATTATTATTTTAAACCTCATTGCAATAAATAATGATGTTTGCTGAAGTCCAAAAAAGTAACTTTCAGGGGCTGAAGATCATACATGCTTTATTGGTTTCTTCACTCATTGTTAAAGCAGACCTTAATATTATGACTTGAGAGCTGGTGGTACATGAGTGGCTGGGAAATTTGATGTATGCACTTCCTTTCCTCATCATCAATGCAAGATAATTAGAAGTAGCTTGCCTTGAATTATTTTGTTTCTTTTTAAGTAAAAAATATTACAACTTTCTTCCCTAAATTCACCTTGGAGATTTACAGGACCTTGCAGAATTTAGAAAATGAAATAATTTCTGAAGTGAAAGCTAAATGCTACCTGGATACCAGCTACCATGACCTGATTATTCTGAACTTGTGAAGACAGAGATGGTCCCAGCTGTAAGACACATATTTTCTGTTTCGTAGGGGACATAGTTTTCAGTCTAAGAAAAATTATCAGTGAAATAGAACAGGAGAACAGTGTAGCCACGAGAAAGCAGATGAAATAGAAAAAGAGTATTAGATCAGACTTACACTTTAGATGAGGCAGGGCTCAGAGGAAGCATAGAAAATGACATCTTGGTGGCTTAGGCAATGTGCTCCTCAATGGTGGGCACCAAACTGAATACGCCGTAATGGCTGCGTATAACAAATCATTAGCATTAACCTTGCACAGTGCTGCCATGTGCAGCAGACAGGAGCCCTTAAGCAATTAGGATAGTAAAATCCCACAGTGTTGGGCTCAATTCCCTTCTTCAGCACAGGAAAGAGGTCACCCAGTGGACAGGAATGATAAAAAATAAAAATGTGGAAATAAGGAAATAGCACTATGTAAAACGTAAATAATGCATAAAACTAAAGAAATGAAAGGAGAAAATATAACAGTGGTAGCAGTAAGGAAACCCTAGCAATGGCAAAGTCCTATTATTAGGTGATATAATGTAAAGCTGATGTATTGAAGGTTACATGTATGGAAGGAAATGTTAAGAATATTTCCATTCTAATCTGGGTTTCCATTCTACTGCTAAAAATAGTGATGTCTCTCACTTGAACTCTTTAGAGTATTTAACTTGCTTTGGCATTCTTGTTAAAAGTCAGTACTGCACTGCAGAACATGAACTGAATGGATGAACCCTTTGGTAAGTGAGGTTACATATGTTCTATCTTTTCAGAGTCAACACACTTAAAACTACTGGAGAACATTTCACTCACTTATCCACTTGTGTGCAGCCACTGTGAAGCCACAGAGCCTCTAACATGGAGCCTGTGAGCCAGGTGTCCGGTGTCCACTGGACACTGTTTCAAGGGAGTCTGAGAAGAAGCTGTCTATGCAATTCATGCATCTTGGCAGCAAAGAATGTGGGACCCCTCCAGGAAGGACTAGCAATATGCCCCAAGATTTATTTTATGACTGTCCTTGATATGGATCCAAGCAGGAAGGCAGATTACAGCTCAGAATAAGAAAGGAGGGCATCCCATACTCTGTGTAAAGCTGTAAAGTATAACGTGAATCACACCTCAAACATGAATGACTGATTCTACCAAGTATAAGCCCATTAGAAGTTTAAGCCGTTGAATTGCTTCATTCAGTGTCTCAATTTATTGCACACCAAACTACAGACCAATACAGTCACCACAACAAACAGGAATGTGCAGACAGAATGACTGATCGGGGTTGCTTAGTATTCTTAGTCCATCCAAGCTGTGTTTTAATACAGCCAACAAAGTTACACATGTAAGTACCAGTACAAGGTGGTAACACCCTATAGAGAAGGCACAGCATGGCAGAGTAACTCCTAAGCAGCAGCGGTTGTGAAACGATTTACTGACTGTGTTGAACAAACAGATGTGGTGGTAAAAAGAACTAGTATTACTGAATCTGTAATCAGGGCAATAACTGGCAAATATCATCAGACTTGTCTTTCCATTGTGTATTTGGGATAAATAAACCCAGTACTGGAGTAATGCATCCTTTCAAGAGTGCTTAAAATTATCTGTAGATGATCAATAGAGACCCACAGACGTATCTGGGGGCCGAAGGAAATTCTTCTCTGGGACCAAATTAATGAGCTTAGTGTTTTTAGTTTGTTAGAACGAAACCTTACAAATTACTTGTTTTCGATCTGTAAGACCATTACAGAGTGTGCTCTCTTGACACAGAGGAATGCTGAAATTTAAAGAATTATTGAGAAAGGAATAAGAATCAATACCAGAATGGAAATAACCATTTGCAAATAAGAAATTAGGCAGAATTTTTTGTATTGGAAGCAATTGACAAAAGCAATAAGCCAGCAAGGGAAGGAGTGGGACCACACTGAGCCGCTGCCAACCAGCATCCCCAGATCCCTATCTGCAGGACTGCGCTCCTCAGGCAGGTCTTCTGCACTGCTTACTTGACTTGGGACACATTGGAATGGCCTGCTCCTGAGCTTATAAAAATACGGTTCTTACAGACTGACCAGGCCTGAAAAGTGAAAATACTTCGCTAAATGTCTTCCTGAATAACTCAAAGCTTGCTCTTCTGAAGGCCAGGGTAGCAACTTTGCTGTCCTTTATTCATATTTCACTGAAAATTTTAAATTTAAATTTTTTGTCATCACTGTGGCTAATACAGTCTCCTGCCATCACATCAACCACATCATCACTGACTGTAAGGACTGTGCAATCAAACCTCTACCTTCCACATACCTTCACACCTCCTACCTTGTCTGTCCTGCCTATCCTTCCTGTAACCCTCCACCCCAGCACTCTGATCGTGGGACTGGAGAGGACCCTCTATCTTCTCCAATAGGATGAGAATTTCCCCAGTTTTCTTTATCTTGTTATCCCCAGAAGGAAGGTAGAGAGAAGGTTACACCCAGTGTACATATTTAAATGCTTATACAAATATACCAAAAATTATGTGTATGTACAGCCACATAATTTAGGTACATCTGTAACAGAAGGTTCAAATAAACTGTAATACACACAGTTTTATTAACAGGCAAAATTTCTAATTAACCCAAGTTTAAACCATAAAGTTCTGTAACTCTGAGTTCCATGCCTTGAAAGTCACCTGGTGATTCATGGATATTGTCAAGTTATGCAAAGTTCGCAAGACTTATTGACATAGGAACAACTGATGTTAATGAGCAGTATCTGGCATCTCCTCGTAAGCAATACTCCCCACTCATTAGCAGTAGCACAACCACCATTCAGATGGACATTTCGTTCAACCTGTTTCCAAAACATTTTTACCTATGGTTATTTCATCTACAGAACAAATTATGTACAGAACTAACCATGTACAGTATGCATGTACTATTTAACTGGAGACATCGCCAAACTAAGGGGGAAAAACCAAAAAATAAAATATTAGTTGCTAATTTACCATGCCCTTGTTTATTTTTTTTCAGTGTTTTAGTTTCTACTATAGTACGTCTAAAGTTAAAAATAACTCTCAATGCCAGTTTTACCCCAAGGAGGAATACTGGCTAGGAATCTCAGTTGTTTCTCAGTCAATTTTCTTGTTTTTCAGAGCATTCCCTAGGAAGCGTTTGAAGACGGTGCTTGCATATACACACTGCGGCCTTTCAGTATAAAAACGGGACTTACGGGACTTACTTTTCACCATGGTCTGCCGTGACAGGACAAGGGGCAACATTTTTAAATTGAAAGGGGCTGGAGTTAGACTGGACATAAGAAAGAACTGTTTTTACAGTGAGGGTGATGTGACACTGGAACAGGTTGTCCAGAGCTGTGAATGCCACATCACTAGAAATGTTCACGATGAAGATGAATGGACTTTAAGCAACCTGGTCTAGTGAAAGATGCCCCTGCCCATGGCAGGATGGGTGGAACTAGATGACATTTAAGGTCACTTTTAACTCAAACCATTTCACAGTTCTTTGATTCCAGTGCAAAAATGGGAAAGGATATGAGGACATAACAATCTGCACGTGTGAATAAGCTGATAAAAGCACTTGCCTAGGGAAGTGGCTGAATCACCATCCCTGGAGGTATTTAAAAGACATGTATATGTGACACTTAGGGACATGGTTTAGTGGTGGATTTGTCAGTGCTAGCTATATGGTTGGATTCAACGATCTTAAAGGTCTTTTCCAACCTAAATGTTTCTATGACGCAATGATTCTCTGTATGAGGGATTAAGACAGAGAGGCATTACTTATCCTCTAAGGAAAGGACAGTGTCTATAAATGTGGGAGTGGTTATGTGTGACTCATTAATTCATCACTCCCTTTACTTGTCTTGCAAGTTTATGTCAACTTGAAAGTCATGTCCTTTTTGTTAGTGTGACAAAGTTCCCTTTGAGGGGAGTTGGTCAATTTGTATTCCTTGGTGATCATTATAGCAATTTCTTGCCTGCTGCTAGTATTTTAACACAGAAGGCCAAAACTGCTAGCAGTTGCATCCTGGGCAACTCCTTTGTCTGCAGTAAGATTGCATGGACTATTAATTAGTGCAAAAATTTTCCAACTTCTGTAGTGTTTTGGGAGCATATAACACATGCACCAATACAAGAAAAAAAGCAGTTATTTGATAGAACAACCACCTGGACTCCTTAACAACAATATGAACACAACAAACCACTTGAAAAATCAGTGTCCTTGAATTTTCTTTCACAATTGAAAGTGTCATTTTAAGTGTCATGATTCATAGCTACTCAAATTCTGTACTTTTACAAAGAGCATTTATACATTAACTTGTAATCCAGGTTGTTAAAAATGAAGAAGTAGTTCTTAGGGTTGTTTTTATTAGGATAGATCACATTAATTAGCCCTGGTATGGAGGGGAGGAGAAGTTTCTCTTGAATGCTCTACTCTGCAGTGCATTATTACTTTTCTCATTCATTCCTTTTTAGCTCATTAGCTTTTAAATGTTATAGTCTAGTGCTGAGTGGAGGTTGCAAGTGTCTGTTCCCTCTGCCACCCATTTCAAGCCATCTCACAATCACTGTCATTATGGTTAATTTGTATTGCAGTGGTACCCAGTCTAGGGTACAGATGCTATCATCACAGTTTGTGGTGATGACAAGATGGAACTCTTAAAGAATTCTTTCTGTATTGTTTTAGGACATTTTAGGTTTAAACCGAATTAAAGAATGAATTAAAACTCAAGTAATTCTCCCTTTGTCAAAGAAAACTTACTTAGCAGATAGGACTAAGCATTATTCTTTGCAGGCAGAAAGCTCAAGAAGGAAGATTATCAAAATACTAATGCAAGAATTGTGGACTGACATCCACAATACCAGATATCCTTTCAGGACCTTTGAGCTGCTAGC
Organism: Rhagologus leucostigma; assembly: GCA_013397725.1. Taxonomy (NCBI): domain Eukaryota; kingdom Metazoa; phylum Chordata; class Aves; order Passeriformes; genus Rhagologus; species Rhagologus leucostigma. The sequence goes on along the minus strand of VZTD01001936.1, from coordinate 93,021 downwards.
TTCATTTTGCAGGATATCCCTTTGACGAAGGAATTACTAAGCTCACACTTTTGGAAGAGATCTCCCATATAAGACTGTACAATATTTTATGGCCTGAGGCTGTAAATAATTCATTCACACTATTTTTTTTGATATGCACCATGCAGTGAATGTCATAGAGCTCTAGTCAACTGACCTGCAATATCTTAGATATAATTGTTCAATGTACCTGTAATTCTTCCTTTGTCAATGGTGACTCTGTTAGGTACACTGCAGAAAGCAGCTCCTTCCAACACTGTTCTAAGGAATAAAAGTACCAGGAGTTGGTGTTTTTAGGAGGCAACTGAAATATGTGAGTTGTCTGAGAGCACTGTGACCCTGCTTTTATGTGTTAGAGTGTACTACTGAAAGGATTATAAGGAATGAGAAGGGATTATTTTCAAGCAGGTATGGTTTCTCTCACACTGTGAAAAACATATGACTCACTTTGTGCTAATCACACAGTATTTCTGTAGCAGTACGTGATAGCAATTTCTTCAGTTCTTGTCAGTAATTTACCTTCCTAATAAGGTGGAGCTGCTGAAAGGGAACCAAGAATCAATAGAAGTTGAAAGTCAGTGAAATCTGAAATGTGAACCTAATGATGAATCTCTTCAGCTTTACACTTTATCCCATGCTTCCCCCACCCCTTCAAATCCCTTTTAAAATCTCCAATTATTTTAGTCCCTGCTTAACACAGGTCTCAGAGGGGCATCTCTGCCACATCCACCTTGCTCACAAAGCACGAGGGGACCAACGATGCAAAGCATAGTTCTGTCCCTAATAATGTGTGAGAGAAGTTCTGGATAGACATCATTGTGCTGAGTGTCCTGCACAGCACAGAAACCCTTTTCCCATCAAGACATACCCTTTACATGCACCATATCTCACTATTAAGGAAGAAAGCCTATTTCAGGTCTTGCCAAAATCTATGCAAACTCACAAAAAGCTTACATTATTTGAAAAAATGTGGGGCAAAGGTCTGATGCTTTTCTGGTCTTTGCCTTTCACTCCTCTTCATGTCTTCCCAATAGAATTGCCATCAGCAAATGCCCTCTTTTCCATGCTGTTTTTTGCATAAAAATTAGTATGTTTATAAAATAGCTTATCTCCTGCTTTCCTGATCCCTGACATTATATTTGAAGTCCACTCTACAAGCCATACTGCACAAGTTGACAAAAAATCTGCTCTCTATCTCTTTTACCCCAAACATCTGAAAGCTTCGTAACCACTACTTTGGAGAGCTGATAATACAGGTCCTGAGTCTGACTGCACCTGCTGGAAGCACAGTGGCCTGGAGTGCTAGAGCACTGCATTTCAGATCTGTATCCCTGTTGGAAACAAACCTGTAAGTCTGGATTGTGGGTCTGTTGCTGGAGACTTTCCTTACAGTTTTATAAACTGTACCTATTCATCATGATCCTCTCTTTTCATCTACAGCTGCTTCATCCTCATGGATGAGTCTTGCACAGGGCTGTTTGCACCAAACATAACAGCTGATTGCTGCCAAAAAGGAAGAGTCCCAGTTCTCCCTCCTTGGAGCACATTTTTGCTCTTATCTTCTGCCAGGCTTTTCTGTTGTTCTTTAAGCTTTTAATCACCCCTTAAAAATGGTGGATATTCTTCTGCTATCTTAGCAAGCCAGGTGGATCACAGTATGCTCCACTGAGCAGACTGACACTGTGCTCGTTCACAAGAGTGAGTGCATGGTTTGGAGGAGACGAGGGAGGAGCCTTGCTACTTTATTTGATGGATGGGATTGAATCAGCTTGGATATCTGCTGGATGCCGTGATGGTGGTTTATGGTCTGTCACAGGGGCACCTTATCATATGCCTTAGAGTCCACTGCCTGGAGATAAACGACAGTCAGCCACGAGTTCTCTATGGACATATCCTCACTAGGACCTGGAATGCAACGCAGAGATACAAAGCTGCTAAACACCTGAGGCAGTAAAGCTACATGATGTGGTACAAGGACTTGTCTGGTATCAGCACAGCCCTGCTTCTACCATGCTGAGTGCAGGGCAGGGTTCCTTGCTTCCTCAGAGTGGCAGCACATCCGTTTGGAAAGTAACTGGCCTCAAACAACACAGCTGCAGAGGGAACAACTGCCACAGATGCACCAGGTCTGGACAAATCCTCATGGACAATTAGGTGACACTTGAAGAAGAAAACACTATACCTATTACAGTGTTTCAAGTAAAAAAGTGTTCATTCATTTAAAAGTTACTTTGTTAACACAGTTTGTGAATAATAATTATTCTCTTGCATTGAAATTATTTTGTCTCTTTGTTGTGATAATAATTTTAGTGAATTTCACTTTAGCCTATTAGAAATTAGAAGTTTTCAGCCTCCAGAAATTAAAAGTTCAGAAGGTTCATTTGAGAAATGCAGAGTGCTACATCCTAGAAAAAAAAAATGACCATGACTTCATACTGTTACCACTGCTACTCTTTATATTAAATGAAAAAAAAAAAAATCACCATTTTACTTGCAAGTTTGAGCACTGGAGGCATTTTGTTTTAGCAGCTAATTTAACAGGTTATAAAGGAATTATAAAGATTCTAAAGGAGCTGGACTTAATGATCCTATGGGTCCCTTCTAACTGTGCATATTCTATGGTTCTCTGATAAAGGATATTGATGCGACAAAGACCTGCAAGTTGTATGTTTCTGAACTCTCTTCCAGATCAGAAAGCTTCTTAGTTCTCAGTGTTCTATTATTCCCTTCCTGGAAATACCAGCTTTGTTTCTGAGTCAGCCAAGACCACCCAGGCTGATTTAATCCCCAACCCAATGCATCTCACTGACAATTTCCACGGCGCAGGAGGTGGTCAGGCTCCTTCATCGGGCCAATTATTGCATCCCCAGGTGCAGGATTTGGAAGGTGAGAGCTCATCTCAAAATCAAAAGTCTGGATGGTTGTCTTCATTACACAAAAAATAACCACATCCATGCAATTCATACAGCCTAGTATTTATAATATAATTGTTGTGGTTTAAACCAAGCTGGCAACTAAGCCCCACAGAACCATTCGTATTTCCATGACATTGGCATGAATTCTTCCCTTTTCCCTCTGCCCTCAAATCAGTAATCATTTTGATGTATTTGTTTGTTTGTTTGGGATTTTTGTGAGTATTTTTTGTTTGGTTTGGTTTTTTGGTTTTATTTTTGGTTGTTTGTTTTTTTTTTGATTGTTCTGTTATTTTTTTCCAGAAACAAATTGCTGAACTAAAGCAAACAGGGAAAAGACATACTTCTTGGCTGGAGAGTCAAATTTACATAACACATTTCTTCTCAAGCTTTTCTTTTATTGTGTTTAAGAGTCATTCTTTCTATTTCCCAGCATATCCTGTCTGACTCCTATCCAGTAGCAGTAATTCCCAACCATGTCTTTTTTTCTCTTGATTTAGAAAAGAGGTAGAAAAAAACCCAAAGAAAGAAACTTTGCCTTCATAATAGAGTGTCATGGTTTGACACTGGCCCAATGCCAGGCACCCACGAGAGTCACTCGCTCACTCTCTCCCCTACCACAGCTGGGCAAAAGGAGGGAAAAAAGGAAAAAAGGGTTAACGGAGGCTTCATGGGTGAGATAAGGAGAACGGGAGAAATATTTCAAGGGCAAAACAGGCTCAGCCTTGGTTGCTAAGTAAAATTTATTACTAACAGAATCAGAGGAGGGTAATAAGAAGTAAAATAAGCCCTTAAAACACCTTCCCCCCGCCAGGCCCTCCCTCCTTCCCACCGACATCACAGGGAGGCAGGGCAGGGGGGTTTTGGTCAGTCCATCACCAAGATTTTCTTCTGCTGCTCTGGGAGTAGAGTCCTTCCCTGTGAGGCCGTGGGGTCCCTCCCACAGGAGACAGTTCTCCTTGAACTTCCCGGCGTGGGTCCACTCTCACAAGCAGCAGCCAAACCGCACCTGCTGCAGCGTGAGTCCCTCCCATGGGCACACAGTCCTCCCAAAACTGCTGCGCCGTGGGTCTCTCCCCACGGGGTGCAGTCCTCCAAGGACAGGCTGCTCCAGCCTGGAAGCAAGGGCCCTCTCTCTCCACCGGGTCTCCCCCTGGATCACAGCCTCCTCCAGACATCCACCCGCTCCGGCGTGGGCACCTCCTCCATGGGCTGCGGGTGGATCTCTGCATTCCCCATGGACCCATGGGCTGCAGGGGGACAACCTGCTTCACCATGGTCTTCCTCACAGCCTGCAGAGGAACCTCGGCTCCGGCGCCTGGAGCACCTCCTCCCCCTTCTTCTGCACTGACCTTGGTGTCCCTGTGTTGTTTTCCCTCACATACTCTCACCTCCTCCTCTTCTCTGACTAGAAGCAAAAACCCCTGACTTTGTTTTGATTTTCTTCTTAAATATGTCATCACAGAGGCGTTACCAGCCTCTCTCGTTGGCCCAGTTCTGGCCAGCAGCATGTCCATCTTCAGAGCCATCAGCCACTGGCTCTGCCGGACATGGTGGGAAGCTTCCAGCAGCTTCTTACAGGAGCCACCTTTGCAGCCCCCACTGCTACCCAGAACCAGGCCGTGCCAAACCAACACACAGAGATATGGAAATTTCTGGGTTGTACAGCTGACTGGGCATTTAAGAGGTTTGGCTCATCTTGCTTGTGAACTGTGGCTCATTAGTGTTAATTGATGAACAACCTGATAAAGAATTAGGCATGAAAATCCCTCTTCCTCCTTTTCTTTCAAGTTCTTTCCCACAATTTTTCTTCTTTTATCTTCTGTTATATGGAAGTCTCATCAGAGATAAACACTCTGAGTCAAGGTTCATGTTAGTCATCACATTAGCCACTCTACATGGCAGTAGTGGAAGAGGAAAAAGAAAAGTGGAAGAGAAGACTTGAGAAACTGGAGCAGAAGGTAGAAACCCCAAGGCACCTCAAACACTCCAGAAGTCCTGCCAACTGGAAACATCAGTGGTAAGGATTTTGTGTATTCATGAATGCAAATGGACCTTCTGGAAAGGAAGACACACCAAAGGTAGCTATTTTTATTTTTAATATTAATGGATTGGACACACTAGGCTTAATAGCTATATTTAAATGAAGACGAGTATGACAGCTAGACAGTTGCAGACATTCGAAAAGTACTGTGCTTTAAAAAGAACGATGCATTTGAAAGGCATCAACTTTATAGGAGAAGCTGAAAGAAAGGAAGGGACTGCTGCATCATTTATAACAGATCTGAGATTGCAGAGCTGAATATGCAGTTTTGGATGGTTTGCAGAATCTGAGTCCAGATGGGATATCAGGGACTCAAAGGAGAAACAGAACTGCTAAAGTTCCTTTTTTTAAGTTGAGGAAAAGCAATCAGAGTTTGTCAGGCTGCAAAAAACAACTGTTCAGAAGGAAAACAGAATAGTGCATAGTGGACTGCAAGATCAGCAAGATCCTAGAGACTGTGAAAAGGAAAACCAAAACCACATATCCTGAGAAAGGATTTTAAAAGTACAAGTCGAGTATATTTGCATGATAAAAAAGAAATGAGAATTTATTTTGAGGATAGTCACCATGCCTCTGAGAAGCAGTTATTTTGCAAAAGTCTTCAAAAAAGGGATGTACCTAAAGAAGAGTACTTTCGGTTGACTTAGAGAATCAGAAATCTTTGTGAGAGCTGGTCAAGATACAGGTGCTTCCAGTGCGTAGATACTACTTTGAGGCCAAATGCAACTCTCACAAACAGGCTACTGGGGCTTCAATACATGGAATTTTGTACAGAGACAGCTGTATCTGTTGGAACAAAGGTGAACTTCAGATCTTACGATGGGGAATAATTCTTTGAAGTTCTTTCTGCAAACAGATTGCCTTCTGTTTAGGAAGAACACAGCCCACATCAGGGTTAGGGATAGTCTCACCTGACTTGAGGTTTCTGCAGTGCTCATATCTACACCTGAGCTGGTCCTGGCCCACTGGATCCTCTTCTGTGAAATGGAGAGGAAGAAGAACTTTTGTAATTCAACCAATTCACTTATGTGTCTGCACCAGGACACACTGAATTTTGTCCTTGAATTGTCCATTCCTCTCTGCCTGTTTGGACACTGAGGGAGAGTGGCTGGCTCGAGGACAAGCACATGAAGTCTGATAAATCCCACTGAAGGTCTCAATGACAGGGTTTGTTCTTTAGAAGCACTGAAGCCCAGAAGGTTTCAATCACCCTGTCTTTTCTATTATCAGCTTACAGTCCCATACAAAGATGTTTTAAGGGAAACACTACATTGTGTGTCCAACATTAAACTTGTTTTTATCCACTGAGGGAAAAGAATTGTTTATCCATATCCAAAAATAATGATGGGTTACACAGGCCATTTTCTGTATGAATATACATTTACTAACAGTGGAGACAAGGGATACCACTTCTGTTAATGAGATGATCATGACAGTCAAATTACTGTATTTCCTTGTATTTCCTGGAAAGGTTAGATTTGCAGTTCAGAAAAACAGAGTTTTTGTGCTTGGGAGGGCACAGTGGGGCTGCTTCTTGCAGGATGCTTTGCATTTTTCAGAGTAAAGCTGACAAGCAAGGATTTATTGTCTATCATTGGAAAAGAGGAGTTTTCCTTACATCGATAAATTGATAAATCTGTTTCTGGTAACCGGGGATAATGAATTACCACATAAAAAGCAGAATCAGCCATTTTGTAATCTGTCATGTTTTTGAGAAAAATGGTATGTTTCTTCCCCCAGTAAGAATCTTGCAATTATCTTCTCTATGACTGTCGCCAGGACTGCATGAATTTTGAACATGCTGGGTACAAAACTAGAGTTGTCCTATCGTGTGCTAATCCTTTCAGCAAAGATATTTTTATGAATATTGCTGCCCAGACATACAGACAGACACCATCATTCTACAAAGGTCTCCTTCATTTACCACCCATTTAGAGGTGTACAAGTGGGAAGGATGGACATCAGCTCTATTCTGCAAGGCTTGAAAAAGCTGTGCTTGCGAATGGCTCTAAGCCCAGACTGCCAGGTAAAGTAGGCCTAGCAAACAGCTGTGGTGGTGTCAGGACTTACTGTATTCTTTGAGGGTGTCTAACAGCTTCTTCCCCATTGGAGTGGGTGGCAATGGCCATGTGCCTCAGTTCCCAGTGTGCATGCCATGACTGTGAGGCAGCAGGGGAGCCAGAGGCCTGGGCTCTGCTCTGCGGGTTGTTCAGCAGGGCCAGCAAGTACCAGCAGAAAGGTCGAGCAGGCAGCTGGAGACATCAGCAGCCACACAGCAAAATTCACATAAAGCTGTATAAAAGCCCTAGGCCATGTCTGTGTAAGAACCAGGACTAATGCTGGTTGGAGGGATCTCTGCGGGTGTCTTCTCCAACCTCCTTCTTGAAGAACACCAGCATTAAAGCAGTGTGTCTTTACTAGCTGACTTGAAAACCTTAGAATGGATAATTTTCAGACTTCTTGGACAACCTGTTCCAGTGCTGATGAAAAAATTACTGTCTAACCTGAACCTCCCATATCCTGGTCTGTGACTGTTGCTAATTTTTATATATTCTCTTACTGCTGTTTCTGAAAGGAGTTTCTATCTCCCCTTCAAGTCCTATAGACTGCAGTAAAGTCTCTGTTTAACCTCCTCTTCTCAGTACCAAACAATCCCAGCTCCCTTACTATCTCCTTGTTGGAATTCTAGATACTGACCATCTGTATAGCCATTTTTTGGACTCTTTCCAGCTTCTCCACAACCCTCTTGGTCTGGAAGACCCAAAACCAGACTGAGTTTTGCAAGGTGTGGTTTCACCAGGGCCAAGGAGATGAGGCTACTTGCCTTTTTCCTGTTGGCCTTGCTCCTCCATGTATAACACTGTTCTGCAGTTTGTCTTATTCGTGAGGAGAGCACACTCTAGGTTGATATTGAACCTTATGTCCATCATAACTCTCGGGTCCTGTTCAACACTGAGCCAGTCTGCTTCCCATGTATATTCATGTTTGTAACAGTGGAGTTACTCTGCCCCAGATGGAGCACTTGGTATTTCTTGTTGAACATCTTGAAATTTCTATTGGTCCCATCCCTGAATTTACCAAGGTCCCCTTGAATTAAATCTCTCCTGCTTTGCATATCAAGTACCTCCAATTTAACTTAATCCACAAATTTTCTGAGGCTTTGTCCTGCCTCATTGTCTGGGTAACTGATGAAGATAATCAACCCCTGACATATTCCATCCATAACTGGTTTCCCACTGGGCGCTGAGCCACTGATTACTGCCCTCTGATTCTGGCAATCCAGCCCATTTTTAACACATCTAATAACCTGTCCATCCGGCCTGTGGTTTGGATCAGTCCCAATAAGCACTCTCCCCTGCAGTGCCCAGGCAGGACCTGGCAGACACAGCAAGTTGTGGACCATTCCCAAAAGGCCCTCTGGGCAGGAAACAATTGCATGCTAGTTGGACATAACATTAGATATTCACAGTTTTAGTTTGTTTTTCAAAAGGAGAAACTGTCTCATAAAATAATTGAGGCTATAGTCAGGTCTTATTTGGGGGCAATTTTAAAGGAGGAAATTGTGTTTTTACTAAATATTACATTCAAGCATGGAAGTCAAGAAGGTTCACATGAGATCAGACTAAAAATTTTCAGGGGTTCCCTGAAAAGAGTTTATTCTTTCCCAAGAGCCTTTCTTGTAACTGTTTAGGGCTTATTTCTCTGAAAAGCCCCAGAGTAAGGAGACATCAGGTATCTCTTTGTTCCTTGATATGACTGTCTATAAATCTATTCTATAGAGAAGGGATAATCCAAGTGTTAAGAAGTTGCTGTTTCTGTCTCAAAAATGTTTCAGCGTGTAGCAAACAATTACTAGGTTTAAATTTGAATGATAATTCGAGATACAACATTTTCTTTGGAAGGAGAAATTATGAAAATATTTTGGTTTAAGTCTTTTCAGTTATCTAGGGGGTTTTAGCCACATTTTAATCCTAATTTTAATTTTTAATAATATTTAATTCAAATGAAACTGCTAAAGAAAGTTATTTTTGCCTGAAGAAAACCAAATCCAACAACATTGAAACTGGGTGCTTAGACAGATTATTGCTATCTGTATCTTCCTCTACAAGAAGAAAAGTTTGGCCTCACTGGAAGTGCACTATTGAGAAAAATGCAAAAATTTTCCTGGCAATTTGTATTTGCTTTCGTGAACAAAGTACTATGTATTTTCTCTATCATTAACCATCTCAGTTGTGTTGGTAGAGAGAATGGAGTGATGCTAACCAGAGAAGACCTGGCTAGCCCAACTTCCCCATTAGTGTCTTAGGAATCAGCATCTGGGTATTTTGGCTCAGTCCCAAGTGGGAAAGCAAAGAAAGCAAAGATGCCAAATCATTGAAGTTTATGATAAAATTGCTATTTTATGTCTGCACAGCATCATGTCCAAAGAAGTTTACTCTCAGCAGAGTCTTGATGCAGAACTCTCATAATAAAAGGTAATAATTCACTGCAAAGGAAGGAAAGAAGAAATGCAAAATTTGAGACTATGGGGTCTTTTTCTTGCTCTGCTACAGCAACGGAGGCGACTACCTGCTGTGCATATTTTTCGGGGTGGGAAACCTAACAGTATTCAGACAAAGATGTCTAAATTGTAAAGGGTAAGTAAGTCTTGTGTTGGATAACAGTACATTCCAAAAAAACATGGATGCCTTGGGAGTGTCTGAGGGAGAGCTAGTGCATTTTAAATGGAAGGGCTTTTGTCCCAAACCTGTCTTTTCAACGACTGAAATGTTCATTAAACACTTGGACTTGGTTTGAAACAGAAGTGGTTTTCACAAAGGGCTTCATCAAAGGACAGCTTGTACCTAAGCATTTTTGTCTCCCACACAAGAGATTGAATCCATAGCAGTTGCTCCAGTTTGGGTAAACTATTTGAAAGTGAATCAGTGCAAATGTGGTGTATTCACAACTGCTCCAGGCTAAGCAGTCACATGGGAATAGCTATTTTGGCATAACAATTCTGGAAAAAACTATCTGCATGAAGATGTTTACTTGGGAGTCAGTATTCAAGCATGAAATACCTTTACCTTCACAGCATATATTATTCTGACTTAACTGCTAGATGTAGCTGGATACACTATAAAACTCTCGTTTTCCATCCCAAGATTGAATATAGGGTGGAGGCACAGTAACAGGGCTAGTGAGAAAAGCAAAGCTTTCGCTAAAACTGAGCTGCTGCATCAGGTGCATCATGTGGCTTGTCCTTAGCTCACAGATACGATGGTGAGTAACCCTTTGAAGTCCTTGCAGAGCCTCACCTCTGTTTTTAGTCACTGCATGATCTTGGCCATTTCTGCTTTGAACTTTCTAGTTGTCTGGGCAGCAATACCATCTCTTTTTGAAGTATGTGCTACAGTCTTAGGGTAGAGCTCCAAAGTGGTTTTCACATCTACAGAGTGGCCAATAAAAGTGTTTGGGATTTTTTTGGGGTTTTTTTTAGCTTTTTTTTATCTTGTCTTTTTAAAATCTCAAACCAAAGCATACTACAGTCCCTCCTCATCCTTTATAGCTCTGCTGGCACAACAGTGAGGGAAGGGGAATTGTGATGCCCAGAAAACTGCACCATGAGTGAGAGTAGGTTTGAAATTAGTAGGAACACTCATTTTAACCCCTAAAATCTTTAAAATAATTTAGCCTCTTTGTTCAAGGAATATCCATATTCCATACACTGCAGATCCTACATGGCTCGTTGCTTTTTAGCCCGAGAATGAAAATGGCCCCACTAATAGAAAGTTATATTAATTTTATTAGATTGTTATTCAAGAACATTAGAAAATATTAATGTCTTTTTATAGGTCTGTTTTTTAAGACACTTTCTATTTTATGTAACAAGGATCATTAAAGCTAAGAGAACAGTTCTGTTTTCATGTGCGTGTTATTAAACACGTCATAATATTTCAGGTGTATTACACAGAACATTGAAATGAAAGACCTCGCCTTTTAAAGCTCTTTGTACTCTCATCATTATACATGTCTAAATTTTTATACTCTTACTTACAATAAATATGAATTGAAAATATTATTCTGGAAGCTGCACAGTTAAGAATAATGGAGTAGTTTACATAGCAATATACTGCTTGTCAGGAATAAGGATACCTGCACTAGTCCCTGTATGTTAGTGATAAAATAAAATAGGAATATTAATGTAGACTTATGCTAAAATAAAATGTGCCACCAGATATTATGCATCACAGGAGATAAGCCTGTTTTCCACTCTTCCAGACTGCTGTTAACCTCATCTAATGGGACTGGCACATTTCTCCTCATCTTTCCTTGCATTTACCACAGAGATCACACTCTATTACGCTGTTCATTCAAGCAAGAGTGGTAGAAGTCAGAGGGGTATTTAGGGCTAGGAAGGGATCTAAACAGAGGTAAGTGGACATTATGAGCAGAAACATCGTGCTCTAGGCACACACATAAGAACCCATCACTCCCCTATGTGAATAAAAGAACCATAATTGGCAGCCCTTTATATAATGGACTGTTTCCATTCTGCCTTCAGCTGCAGAGACATTAATTTGCCAAAGCTGCAGTGATTCAACAGAGTTTTGCACTTAGGTGAAACTGAAGTACTCTAGAGGCTGTGATCTCCAGGAAGCGTATTGCCTCTCTCCATTTTCCCTTCTTAGGCATGCAGAAGTCATATGCATATTATTATCCCTTCATCCCCTCCCCACCACTGTCTTCTTCTCATACTGCCTTGAAGTTCGTTCCAGTCCTGTGATGCATTCAGCAGGTCTCTGTACAGGTTCATGCATCATCATCGGGAGACCCAATTGTCCTCTGGCTTGGGAGAACTGTGCTTTAGTAAACCCCTAAAGGATGCAGGTTTTTTGAAACTGTTCCCCAGGAACCTGTGAAGAGACCTGTGCGTGACTCTCAGCCTTCAGAAAAAAATGGAGCTGGAGGTTAAAGACAAAAATGGTTTGGGGAGACAACTCTTTTATAGCAAGAACAGTCAGAATGGGATTGCAGTAAGAAATGGGAGCTGACACCTCATAGAAAACTGATTGTTAGTCGTTACTGAAGCCAAGGTCAGAACCTGATTCACCAGGGCAATTAGTAGAAGGGCTTTTTCCCCTGGTTTGATGTCTGTTGAATTCAACAGTAGAGGCTTAAACCCTGGTTTGTTATCACTCATCCCCACGTTCCCTTTCTCCTGGTTCGATGCAATTGCCTCACTCCAGTAAGTCCCTCCCTGTCCAGCCAGCCTGGTAGCACAGCACCCCACACCTGTGTAATGTGTGAGGGGCCAGCCCAAACACCCTGTTCAGCAGCTGAGATGCCTTTCCCAGCTCCTTTGACCATGCGTGTGATTTTTCAGCACAGCTGTGTGCATTTGGCTCTTTTCCTCCAGGTGAGTGGGTTTTTGTGCATGATCGGGGGTGACTTGACCTTTGATAAAGAGATCTGAGGGCTGTGTTTGCCAGCGGGACACAGGGTGACACATATGGTATTTTTACTCTGTGCTATGTCTGGTTTCTTTCTGTCCATGTGTACATAAAAGAAAGGGAACTCATGGATTTGACGGATGTGCTTGATAATTCTTTTCAACCAGAACACGCCAATGTAGATATGTATTAAATACAAACAACACCCCCCCTCCCCAGCCCCTACTGGTAAACACACCTCCATGTCTACATTGTTCCCATTCCCAAGACACAGTGCTTCCAGGGTGCTGGCAGCTGTGCAGGAGGAGGCATCCCACCCCAGCTTTCTTTTGTCACAGGTTCATGGCCTGCAGATACTGCTGGCAGGTTCTCAGGGTTTGGATCGGCTTTCTTTTAGACACTGGAAACAGCAGCAGCTGCTGAGTGCTGAGCATTGCTGATAAAATCGTCAAACTTGCTAGCATTTTGGTAAATAATGCTCTTGGTGGAGACAATCAAACACACAGAGAGAAACCTGGTTTGCAGATGTAATCCATCCTTCACAGCAGAGAGCACAGAAGGCGGGCCATGCAGCGGACTGGATACTAGAAGGGCTTTTGGGAAGCCCTTGTCAGGGAATGGACTGCAGACTGTATGGGGTGGGCCACCACAGACTATAGGACGGGTCACCAAGTACCCTTTTGGCAGGAGTCAACACTTTGCTGATGGACACCTTCATGTCTCAGCCACAATTGTCATGAACACCAGAGGAGAACTGAGGGCCGACAGAATCCATGTTTAAAAGAAGAGGGCAGCAAAGAAAGTAGAGTGTTGGACACAAGGAAAAGAGAACAAGTGAGGCCTGGGGAAAGAAGGAATGTGTAGGGAAATGGAGATAAGGACCCAAGCAGCCATATCACCTTTTACTTCTATCCCCTTAGTCATATGCCCTGCCTCTTTACCAACCTTTTTTAACTCATTTTGGCTCCTAGAAGAACTCTAGCTAGGGCATCACCAAACAGGATGAAAGAAACTTATCCAACACCAACTTGGTGTGAATAATCAGACACTTCTTCATTGGGGGCGCTGGGGACATGGGGGAGCGCTCCTCTGAAATGTGTTCCACTCAAAAAACAAAACCCACCCCTTTTATATACTTTTTCTGCTAAATCATTATTACATAAGTTCTTTTACATACTATGCACACTATGCCTGCTCTTAAATTTAATCTTTACATTGATTGGTTCCAATAGTTAATAACTTCATCAATATTCGTATCCTAAAACAATCCTTAGCTATTTCTACTGAGGTCTACTGATCAGAATCCTTGATATTAAAATCAAGATGGGAAGGGTAGAGGGCTTCCAAGCAGCATAACTGGTGAGCGCAATCGCCTCCACAGTGTCTTGACCGAAACATAAGGGTCCAGTAACTTCTTGGTAAGGTTTCTATGGTTACACAGCAGTCCTGATATTTCTATACCTTATACTTCACGATTTTCTACTTAGAATCATAGCTAACCCTTTAATATGATTTAATTGATTATTTGATCAAAGTATTCATAACAAGGGGATTAGGAAAATCATGGTGAATCCATTAGTCCAGGAGAAGGTTTTTCACCTATGTTTTTCATTACTTTTGATATCAAAGTAAAGCCTTCACCAGAAGATTAAAGTGTTAGTCTAATGACATAACAAGGGACTCCTGTTGGAAAATAGAATTTGATAAGGAACTGATGCTCTAACAAGTCTGTGAGATGCTGACAACAGCATTGCTTAAGGCACTTCTATAAACTTCTATAAACCATGTGCTGTCCATGGCAGACATACTATTAGAAGATAAAGGTCTCACTTGCCTGATGAACTGGACTAAAAGTCTATCTAAAAAGACAGGCTTCTAAGACTCTACATTAAAAGTTAAATGCAATTTTCCACTCCTTGAGCCTACATGGAAAAAGAAAAACAGGACAAGACAAGATTTAGGTTTTATTCCTTGTGCCCAGAGATTGTCCCTGAATGTAATGCTTTCAGAGGTCTGCTCAAAAAGGAATATTGGGAAGCCTGACTTGGAGGCATTCATGGAAGCCCTGCACAAGCAGTGAAGTACCACAGCCTTTTTCTATAAAAAATTACTGATGAGGATGAAGTTTCTACTGTGAGGGACACACAGGGCCTCTCTCTTGGCCCAAGTGAAGCAGCTTATCTGCTCTTTCCTGTTGAAGATTCCTTTATCAAGGAGTTGGAAGATCACCTGTGCAGTTCACAGACTGTTCTTTCTTAGTTCTTCGTGCACATGCCGTGCCCTGAGGCTGTAGCAAAGATCTGTAGTCCTTACACAGGACAAGCAGCATAGGCAGGAGTACTTGGCATTTGCCTCTTCACCTTGACTTAGTTTCTACTGCTGGCTGAGATGAATCACTAAGTGCCTGTGATCCATCCATACCCTGCTTAGGACCTCTCAGCCTGGGCATACCTGGTGGCCTATGTTTCTGTTTTGCTTTTGTAATGAGTCCTGGAAATGCATTTGGGCAACATACAAAACTAGGTTTGTGTTGTGGCATGAATGAGGGTTTGACTGTTCATTGTATGAAAATTGCATCCATAGCGTAAAGTCCAAACTGGCAGAACAGACCACAGACAATGTGTTAAAAGTGATGTATTTTTCTGCTTCCAAGGGGAGGGAATAAATTTCTCATTATTTCAGGTTCCCCCAAGAAATAGGAAAGACAAATGTCATTTACCGTAATAATAGGAATTTAATACAGGAGTAAACAAATGCTTGTTTTTTTTCTTCAAGGAGTCATTTCATCCTGGCAGAGGGACTAAACTGGTATTCTGGCAGATCCTTTGCTTGTCTATCATAAACAGCATGTCTGTGTCTTCTTGTCTGCTGCAAGCACCCCATGGGTTATGCACTTGAATATAGGGTTGTATCTTGAACCAACTGCCTGTCTATTATGGAGGCCTCTGGAGAGAGAGTTCTCCATTCAGAAGTGTCACTGTAGTACATTTATTTTTCTTTCCACCGTGTTAATTTAATAGACCTTTAGCAGTTGTAACTGCCTGATGCAGATTTACCGTTTGACTGGCCAGGATCTGGTGGTGACTAAGTGGTGATGATGAAATGTCCGTTTCCAAGGAAAATGCACAAATTCATTCCAAGGAACCTGAGATTGTTGTTCTGAAAATGGCACAGATAAAGACACTTTGGTTCCTGAAACATTTTGCTCCTTTCCCTGTGATGGCCCCTTAGATACCCTCCAGTAACTTTTCATTCTCACGGGGTGATTATCAGCGTTCAAACAGGAGCTGCAGTTTGTGCAGTTTACTGTGAAAATAAGGCATAGGTTTCTTTTTTTCTGAGACCTGATAGCTATGGCAGATCAGGGTACCAACAAAACGCCATGGGAATTTTTCATCTCCTTATTAGTATATAGGTGTGATACTGAAGTCAATCACAGCATTATCCTCACTTATTCCATCTTGGATTTACTTCCAGGGCGCTTTCTAGCAGACAGGGAAGGCCTTGGTGATAAACTGCTATTGCCATCCTCAGGGCAATAGCCTGGAAATGCTCTCTACTCAAACAGAGACCCCGCAAGTTTTACTGGCGAGTTTTCTTCAGTGTGGTGGTTTGCTTTGGTTTGGATCCCAGTGTTTTGCTGCTTCTGTCTCTTTCTTGTTGTCCAGCGTGTGGCGAGGAAGCTGCTTGGTTTATCTAGAATTGCCAGTATTTTTCTGTAACATCCTGCACTAAGAGAGTTTTTTTCCTACTGGAGTCATCCTGAGTTAGTGGAGGGCATTTAGCCTTAATGTTTTCCAGGTCACAGACTCGGTTTATTTAGTAAAAGTGACTGCTTTCTTCATTTGTTGGGTTACTCTGTGCAGCAAGTGAAATGCCTCTGAGTCATTCATATCTTTTAATATACAATATATTTAGACAGTATCTTTCAAACAAGTCTTGGAAGTCTCTTGGCAGTAGAGGAGCCAAAATTCTCAGTGTGCTTTGATAGTTTCTTGTGTTCTATTTGTCCTACACATAGCTGTTCCAGTTAAGGCATCAGGCGCAGGTGCTCTGTAGCTGAAAGAAGAGACATCGCTGTTAGCCTTCTGCCTGAGCCTCTGTGCTGCAAGACTAAATCCAGGTTATTTAATATTCTGCTGTGGGTATGTAATCGTGTTCGCCTGTTTTCTGACTCACTCTTTGCCTGGATGATGTTGTCCAAGTACCTTGTGAAATTTCTGCCTCTTCCTCTTACCACATAACAATTCAGAGCAACAAATCTTACATTTAGAACTTTCTATTTGGGGATTTTCCTCCTTACTCCCAGCATTTTTTCAAGTCAGTGCAAGTCATCATCATTTTTATTAAATCTAGAATAGAAGCTGATTTACTGGCATAGTTACTTTTCTCTCCATGCTTTCCCATTCCTTTCTGCCTTCTTCCCTGTCTGCCATCCCACCCAATATATTTAGTCTCTAATTTCACACATACACTTTCGACATCAAGTTGAGAGAGTCTTCTTTCACTGCGTGTTCGACATTCTTCCATTAAGTGCTTCCTGAAAGTAAAGTTTTTGTTTCCTTTTAGCAGTTTCCTTAGAGAGAAATGGGGATGAGATGGATGTGCAAGTACCGTCTAAGAGAAGAAATGAGAATTTTGTCCGATTGTAGTGACAGCATTATCCTTTGAGGGGTCAAAATGGCATCTAAGTAGTTCAGTTCAGCCACAAGTATATACTACTATACTGTAAAACTCCTAGTGTTACATCTGTGAGTCAATAATGAGCTGTAAGCCACCTGTTGTGCCTGAATTCTGAATGACATATATCTGCGCATTTGCTCTTCCTTCCCTTCCCCCCGTCATGAGCACTGCAGAAGTACAAGCATGTATTAACGTCAGCTTCAGTTCAGTTTTTCAGCTGTCTCTGTCAAACATTTTGGATTTGGGGTTCATATGCTTTAAAAACAATTAGCAATTGCTGGAGCTCATCTGTCTCTGATCAAAGAAGGTTGGTGAGGAAACTCAAGGGTCTCGTTTTACGAACTTCTCATAAACAAACTTGAAAAAGAAAGATTCTTGGTTTGTTTTTAAATAAGCAGGATCCACTGACGCAAACTCTTTAAACATCCTTATATTTTAGAATATAGTGTGCTGCCAGAAGAAAAAAAACAATGAAGTGCATCCCTGCCTCCAGGTAGTCGTTGCATTTAATGATTCATCTACTTAAATGTCAAAGCAGATGCTTGAAATCAGACTCTACTTGAATGCGGAGGAGTGGCCTTCTTGTACCCATCACCAACAGCAGTGACTGGATATGGTAGTTGCAGTGTCTAAAATTTCACTTTTTTTTTGTCTTTTCTGTCTCCCGTTCAATCATTTTATTTCTCTTAATGTGGAACCTAAGAGGCCTCACAGAGGAATAGTCTTATCCTAGAGAACAAAGAAATCAGAAGTTTGTGCTGAATCCACATTTTTAGGAAAAGCTTGAAGTGAGATTATAGACAACTGGCCTCCTAAATAATGCTTCACTTTTTTTAAAAAGAAATCCTCAGGTTTAAAATTAATTTTTTTTCTTGTTGAACAATCATAGGCACTTAGCACTTGGCACTCATATCTGAGACATAAGACAAAGGTGTGAGATTGCAGTTAATTTTGTTCTTGTTTATCAAGAATGGTTGTCTATAGTAACATTTATTTCAGGTTTAGCCCTCTACCTCTTTGACAAACTTAGGTGAAATTCGGCAGTAGCTTAAACATCATTATTGGGTGCTGACAGACACTTGCATTTATACAAACACAGAGAAGACTTGTTCCCTTAGGAGTGGATAAAGAGGAAATACACATGCTTTTCTTCTCTTCTTGACCCATCTGTTAACAAGAAAAGTGTAAAAGAGAAGTAGGAGCTGTTTCCAGACCTAAATACCTGTAGTACCTAACTTGGCCATTGCACTGTTCAAAAATCTAGAGTGCCGAAGGGAGGCCCTTAGCTGCCCTGTACATCACTGAAAACATTCTTGTACTTCTCAAGAGTGAGTTGGAGCATTCTCTCCACTGACTAAATAAGGTGCCTCAGTACTTCATGCTTCTACAGGCTGGTTCACAACATCTTGACATTGAACAACAAAAATACCAAGAACCAAGAAGCAAGAAAAACTAACCACGGAGTATGCCTTAAAATGGGCCTGAATTGGACCTGCTTTATGGGCATTGCTGACTACAATGGGAACAGTGAGACCTTTCAGAGATTGTTAACAAAAGAGGCAAAGGAAGGTGCAGTGATGCAGTAGTGTAATAGGCAGAACTGTCCCCAGTACTGACTGAGTCCTGGGCAACCCCGCTTGTGACCAGCCACCAGATAGGTGCAGCTCCAGCCACCACCACTCTCTGCACTCCAAAATCCAGCCAGTTTTTTACCCAGCAAAGAGTGCCCCTGCACAAGCCATGAGCAGCCAGTTTCTCCAGCAGAATGCTACTAGAGACATTGTCAAAGACTTTAATAAAGTCTAGGTAGGCAACACCCACA
Organism: Rhagologus leucostigma; assembly: GCA_013397725.1. NCBI lineage: Eukaryota > Metazoa > Chordata > Aves > Passeriformes > Rhagologus > Rhagologus leucostigma. The sequence continues at coordinate 74,109 of VZTD01001936.1, read as the reverse complement.
GCATTTCCCTCATTTGCAGGGCAGGTCAGGCTGTCATAGAAGGAAGGAGATCAGATTGGTTTGCTGCATACGATGCTCAAAAGTCCCACTTCATGCAAAAATATAACCTGTTCCCAGGGACTGAGATTGCCACTCACAGTGTAAAGGCTAGAAACACAATATTCACTGGTTTGATGTCATAGCTATGAATTATGAATATTTCTTAGTCATCGCCTCCAGATTGGAATGCTAGTAAGGAAGTGCAATTTGTCCTATTCATTTACTGTGGGTGTTAATACAGAAAGGCCTTTTAACACATTTTTAGCTATCAATGCAGAGAAGATTTTCATCCATAAGCAGAAATCTTTTAAGTTCCTTACTATGCTTTAAGCAGCTATTATGATGGTTTTAGTTTCTTTAAAAAAATAATCATTTCGGCTGCCTGTGTTGTGAGGATGCTTCACTTTAAGTCTGATTTTCTGAGCTCTCAGCATGGGCTGAAAGCCTTTGTAACCACACTATGCCTCAGAGGTAGCTTCAGGAAGCCTGAAAAATAATCTTCATTTTTCTGAAGATTGCACATTTTTCTGACCACACAGGTAGCTACTGGGCAGGTATAGCTCATGGGCTCGGAGTATCAAGCAGCAAACCAAGCCCCTAAGCTTGTGGGTTTTTTTGAGGTGGTTTTTTTTCCATTGGCAGTGAAGTTTATTTGCATGCAGTTTTAACTAGCCTGGTCTCTAAAGGCACATGTTATTCCAAATCTTGATGTACATGCATGTTTACATGTATATACGTTCATGTGTGTGTGGATACAGATAACACATGCAGGTGCTTTCTGTACAGCTTCCAGTAAGCTGTATCTGATCCTTTTTCCCTGAGTAACGAGAGCTTCAGCAAGCCAGACATCCACTTCTGAGTGCCTGGTTCAGACCCACCTTGCTGTGTATCCGTAGTGCAGCAGCCTGATGTTTCCTTTCTTCCCTCAATAAGCAATCCCTTCTCTTTGCACAAGTGCATATAGCTGACATCCAGCCCCCTCAATGACCTGATGTTTCAGCAGCTCTGGCAGCTCTGACAGCTGCACTTGAATCCATTTAACCAGTGAAAGCTGTAATTTATTCTGGCAGCATGCCAGCCAGGTCAGTCACACCCAGGAACTGTGTGTCTGAACTTCAGATGAACCTTTCCGAAGAACATGATGGCAGATGAAGACAGTAATGGAAATTAATGTAAATGAACATCAGTATAAACAGTTTTACAGGGCCTAATAGTCAGATCAGAGCTGATCACCCAGACAGTCGTTACACACCTTAAAACACTTAGTTGAACACTGAGCGTATCAGCCTCTAATTCCAAGAGCATGGTTCAAAAATAGGGTTGGGATTTCAACCGTAGTAACGTAATTAATCTTGTGCGAGACAACTGTCATCTGACAGAAGGTAACCTGAAGTCAGATCATTTAGCTAAACAAAAAAGCTGGTGCTTCTTGAAGAGAAATTGATACAAATTAAGTGAATACTGCCAACTTACATTATAAAGGAGTGCTGAGTTTTGTATTCCGTAGCGTAGCAAATTTAGAATGTAAGAACACAGGGCAACACTAACAGCCCATATATCCTGTCTATGAAGGTGACTAGCAAAAGATGCTTAGAGAAAGAACATAAGAAATAGGATAACTCAAAGTACGTAGTGATCCTTACTAGTAAAGAGGGCTGGGGAAGTCTCCTGGGAAATACCTGAGTCAGAGTTTTCCTTTAAACAATTTCAGTTAAATAGCCATCAAGGGATCTGTAAAACATTTGCTTTATGAACTTCATATGATTCTGTTTCTCTTGTAAGCACCAGTTATGTTTTGGAATCTATAACTTTTTAAATCAAACTTTTCTTAAGTTAATTCTATACAAAGTACTGCTTTCCATTTGTTTCAAAATCATTGCTTAAGAATTTCATGGAGTCCCTCTAATTCTGTATTAGGAAAAGTAGTGAATAATTGTTTCCTAGGCATGTTCTTTGTACAAGTGTTCAATGTTTCCAGTGTTTCCAGGTCTTTATCATAAAACATTTTGGTATTTCTCTCCAAGATGTAATATCTAAATATATATCTTTCTGTATGGTGGAATACTGCTATTGATGTCCTTTTCTGCCCTTTCTGCAGTTCAGCTACGCCCTATGTGAGATAGAAGACCACAAAAATACACAAAATTGAAGATAAGGGTGCTTTATTGATTTAGAAAGAAGTATATTTTTACCTGTATTTTCAACTGCTTTCCTAATAATTCCCAATACAAATTGCTTTTGAACAACATCTAAGCATCAAGTTGACGTTTTCAGAAGAAACCTCATTTTCACAATGGCTGCTGACGATGACTCCAAGATTTCTTTTCTGAATAAAAATGCATCATTAGAACCCACTATACACAATTAGAGTTATTTTTTGTAATGCGCAGTACCTACCATTTATCAACATAAAATTTAATCTGACATTTCTGAAAGTGTTTGTAGTCATCTTAAATTTTGACTATCCTGAATAATTTTATAGTATTTGCACACTTTGGTACAACACTTTCTTGAATAATTTGTGAATATGTTGAACTGCCTAGATTCTATCACAGAGCCTTCTAGAATTATTTTTGTAACTCTGTGATATTAAAACTCATGGCCTCTTATCTTTATTTCTGACATTTTAACCAGGTTTTCCCCTGAGGGATCTCTGACTTTGCACATTAGCTTAATTTCTTTGATGACTTTTTTGTTGTAGGACCACACTGGAAGTTTTTCAAAGACACTGGGTACACCACGTTTACCAGACACTCATTACAACATCCTCATTGACTTCTCCAAAGAATTCAAGCAGATTTGTAACAGATTACTTCTACCAACCAAATCAATGCTAGCTCTCCTCTAATTCTATTCTCTGTCACTGTTTTGAGTTATTTGCTTAGTGCAGTGGTCAGTCTTACTGGTCTGTAGTTACCTGGAGCTAACTATAAAATTTGGCATCATACTTTCTGTCTTCCGTTTCCCTGGAGCTGTTATTAACTAAAGCAGTAAGCTCATCACTTAGAAGTGCAGCAAATCTCTAACTGTAGAACTCCTGGGGAAATTCTAGGAAACTCAGATATCAATTCACAATTGGGCAATCCTGCCCCGCTACAAAACATGTTTACCTATACAAGAAACAAATTTTCACCTATTGACCATATTTAGGGCCATGAGAAATCACTTCAAGAAACCTGAGATGTTTGAAGCCCTGATTAAATGTGTAGTTTCACCCCATGGTTTGGTTTGTGCGCTTTCAATAAAGTGGCACAAAGAAACTTCAGTTTTAATCCGTGTTCCTCTTGGTATTTTGTTCCTAAGATCCTGTTGTAAATAGATTGAGTTGGATATTTGAGAGTTAAGTATTTCCATACTGAGCTAAATTCTAATTACCCCATATACTGTAAGTAGTCCATTTATTTTGGGAGACAATGGTATGTAACTTAGCAAAAGGGCAGCAGAATTATTGCAATATTAATAAAAATGCATCACAACAGTTGTGGAATAAACTATTAGGCTTTAAATCACAGAAGTAATTATAGGCCTATTATCCAATATGGCTACAGCTGCTCTGTGTATTTATACACACAATTGCTTTCACATATACACCAGGAGGATTAGAATGAAATAAAATCTATGAAAGAAAGTATTTATCCAGGGAGTTGGAGTAAAAGCAAAGATTCCATTTCCATACCAAGAAAAATGGAACCAAGCAGCTGTTCTGTTATTTCGGATTCTTGTTCTTGCTTGACAATGATGAAAGATATTAAGAGCACCAAAACGACATGTCAAGATAATAAACGAGGTTTTCTTGGTGATCAGCATCTGTCATCAGAACTCCTATTGCTCTCAGTAGTATTTCTCTTCTTATCAGGAATTGCTCCTTCCAATGAAGATTACATTTTTTTTTCAGTTTCACATACTTACTGTTTTTTCTTTTTCCCTGAATATTGAACTATTGCATTGCAAAACCCTATCTATCCAAAGAGGAAAATGAGAAAAATGATCAGTAATAAGGGATCTCACAAACTGTCCATTTTAAATGAATGAAAATCCAAAGCTCATGTGTACAAAATGTTTATAGGTTTTCAGGAAATCGCTACCAATATAGTTATGAAGACCATGTTGGTCTGGCATCCAAGTTCCTTCATTTCTGTTGTGGCTGTGCTCAAACATTTCTGCCATGCTTGTCTTCTCCAACGTGATATTCAATTGCATTCTAACCTAATTCACAAATTATGTTTTCAAATGCTGCTTGTTTACTACTCCCATTGCACTTTGGATTGGGGTAGTTTCTGTGGGCACTGGAGGGTGCTTTAGCCACTCTAATCGGCTTTCAGAGAAAGTTAAAAAACCCCAAAGTACAGTAACTTCTTGGAGGAGTAAAATTTTAATGTTACAGGCAGGAATTGGGAGAGGGCAAAAGATGAAAAGCACCTGCACAGCCAGCGGCAGTTCCATAATCAGCCCCACTGCAGAGTTATCCAGCTTTTGCTTGCACTGCATTCACAGGACAGAGGCATTGCTGCCCCATGCTTTAGGAAATAATCCACCATATTCATCTGGAATAACAAGCCACATGATCTCCTCAGGCTAAAAGAGCACAGGGAGGAGGAATGCCTCTGCTTATCACAGTCACCACAGGCATGCTGGCTTCTGATAGCACCATCTTATCACATCCGGAGCAGCATCACCTAGGCAATTTGCTCCTCTCTGTGCTCAGACAATCAAAGTAGCTTAGCTTTGAAAATAGTCTATAGGACAAAAGCAGATGTCCTGGGATCCTGCCCTGGCAGAAAGCCATGCTATAACTGACACCATGAGGCTGAAGACTAGAAGAATCCACTTGGTGTGAGCAACAGCAATGACATTGCAATAGGTGGTGGTGCAGAGGCTGTTCATTAGAGGGACCTGCACAGATGGAGGCACGTGGGAGGGAACCAGGCATCAGGATGCAAAGGAAAGGGTATATCCAGGCAGCCGGCCGCTGAGACAACTTCCATTTGAGCACTGGACCCACACCAACGCCAGCATCACTACCCTGGTTGGTACAGAGCAGCCCCCACTACTGTGACCCACCCAGGTCATGGCCAGAATCTCCAACCAGCCAGAACACTGCAGAGGAAACCGCTTCTTCAAGTTGACTGTTCTTTCCTTCTTGAACCTTGTTTTAGTTAAAGCTCCCTTTTTATGCACAGCCTCAGTGTCGTTTCCCTGAGTTACTTCTTCTATGCATCTTGTTCTACTTTGTGTATATATTCTTCTGCCTCTTCATCCAGACAGGAAAGCAAAGGTTAGAAAAAGAACAACAATTCAAGTACGCACTGATGCAAGGACCAGCCTTTCAGGAAAAAAAGATACAAGAATAGTGATACAGCAAGAACAAAAAGACCCAAGTAAGCATGGAGATGTCGGACTGCTGGACAGAACAGACATCTTCTACCTTGCTGCTGCCCTTGCTGTTTGCCTGTCAGGTTGCTCAGTGCTCTAGCTAGGAGGGCAGGAAAATATGACAACTCAGTGATTTGCACCTTTCCTGACAAATAAACAAAGAAGCAGGAGTACAGTTTGCTCATCTTTGGCCTTTGATGTGATTCTATTACATGGAGGAGAATTCAGAAGGGTCCCAAATCAATAGGGAGAAGGATACTTTTAATTGCCACTCAGGCAGCTAAACGACAGAACAACATTTCATGGGAGACGTTGTTTTGACTGGGTAAGTTCGAGATTATTAAATCAATGTATATTATTTCAGTGTTGCCTATCACATAGCAGGAACTTGACTACACTTTTGTAAGAGCTTTAAATTACTACGCATTGCTTCCCAACTAGAAAGGGGTGTTGACAACATTCTGGAAGACAGCTAAAAGGTCAGCTGAGATGTGCTGACATGGTCACAGTCAATTATACAGCATGAACTTAAAATGCACAGCTTGGATTTTGTTCAGTTTCTCAGGACCATCACAGAACCAGGACGGGTATCTCTGCATTATCTGCAAGCCTTCAAATGCTTATCAAGACATACATGCTAAATGATCTTCTTCCAAATCCTGAAAACTCGTACTAACACTGAGTTCTTTGAGATGCAAACCTTGAAATTCAGTGAAACATATGTCCCTAACTTGCTGAAGCCCTATGCAAAACTCAGTCACTGGCTTCTGCTGTTGAGGACCAGGAGGCTGTGACAGGGTCTTTGTAAGCACTCACACAGCAGTTACCACAGTAGTCCTGTGGGATGCAGCAGGAACACCTGACACAGAGGTTTTCCCTATAATAAATCTCAAGATGTCATTGTTGTATCACTACAACACATATTCTATTTTGATGACCTAACTGAAAGCCCTGAAAGCCCCTACAACTGTTGTCTTGTGTGCTGCCAAAAGTGTATCCATTATCCTTTCTAATCTATCTGTGCGGGAACATGGAACATCCCTTTCAGTTATCTAAAACATTTGTAGTTGGAGTTTCTAGTGAGTGCTTTTGACAATTTGAAGTTTTTCTCTTTTGCTTAGTTTCTCTAAGCAATGAGTAATTCTCCTTCGCATGATAAACTCTATTGTCCCCTAAAATTAGTCCCCGGTGAAGAAACCACGTCAAAGCAATGATCTAATGTCAAAAACACCTCTGGCTCTTGAAATCAGAGCAAACAAGAAAGAAGGAAAAGAAAAAGAAAAATTAAAAACACCTTCATTGGCAATTTGGAAGAGAATTTATTTCTTCCTACAGAGTGTATGATGAGTAATTCCTTTGCAAATGCTAAATTCCCTCAGAAAGTGTTCTGGAGTAATATTGTTGAAGTCTCATGCTTTCAGTATTGCAGTCAATAAAATGAAACTGTGCCTTGATTAAAAATATGATTAAGAAAGAAAAAAAGCAGGTGGTAAAATAAGAAATAAATATTGAAAAGAATGGATTAGTGCCTATAAACCACCCACCTCTCCCTCTCAACTTCCTAGCAAAGTTCAGCTGCAGACCTGGCTGACCAGGGTAGGAGTGCTGCCGTGGTGCTCCACAAGGCACACACACTCCGGGAGGTTTCCAGACTGGATCTGCTCAGCACCAAGGCAAATTTTGTATCTCTCAGACTTTTAATTTCTTCTCTACATGAATAATAATTTTTTTTAATTGTAGAAGGAATTAATTCTGACCACATTGACTGGCTTTTTGTTTACCACAGACCAAACAGCTTTCCTGGGTGTACTGTCAGTTCTGTAACTTCAGCTTATCTTTCAGAGATACAGATGGAGGCCTGTTTGAGAACAGACAGATTTAAGATCAGAGTCACCTAAAGATGTGCAGTGATGGGCACTCAATCCAAGATCTAAGTGAGCAATTTCACGATGTCAGTTCCCTGCCTTGCTACAGAACTAGCCTGAGATAGACAAAGCTTTGTTTTCTCTAGCAATTTTTAACAATCTTTTGATAGCTAAATAAATAAGTCACTGCAAAGTTTGGATCTCAACTCTTATTTCAGTTTTGCAGATTTTCTGAATGCTTTCTAGCTTCTCAACATTCCTTTTTGTGATTTGAATGAGTCTTAGTAAAGCTGGAAATATCATCTACCTACTATCAGTCTTACGCAGCCAAAGATTCCTTCTCAGCCATAGACCAAACTCCTACCATCACACTTCAAGCACTTATTCAAAGCATTATCTACTACACTATTTCTGAGTTTAGTTCACTGAGACAAAATACCAACTCACAGGTGGTAAAAAAATCATGCTCAAACGTATTTAAGGAAAAGCACCAGCTGCAAGGGTGAAGACACATGAGAAGAGACAATAAGGAAGCTTGTGGATGGACACGTTGTTGGAAAAATGGCTGGAAATGCTCTTGGAAAGAGGTGCTCCGTGCCAGAGAAGGTACACCCGAGGGGACTGCAGCTGTGGCGACTCATGCTGGGGTATGATCCCCTCTGAGGAATTGTGGCCTTGGACCACTCACACAGGGGCAGGGACAGCCCTGAGGGATTCCATCTTGTAAAACAGCTTTTCCCCTAGCTTTTTGTGCGATTTGCTGTGTTTTTCTCTTCTTTTCTTACCTTGCTCCCTGAATAATCAACAGTTACTGTTAAAAAGCAATGAAATACATTAAATAAAATTCCTCAAGTAGAAACTGATTTGAATATGACAGCCTCTTTTGTATCACCAGCTGGAGCAATGCAGCTCTCTGTGTTCTCCGGGCTCTCACTTGGGGAGCGCTGCTCCCACACCTACCTACGTCCAGCCCAAGGGAACAACCTGACAGGTGGTCAGAGGCTGTAGTTTCTTTGAAAAGGGTGACTAAACCACAGCCTCCAACACTCCAACTCACCAGGCCTTTGGGTACTTTTAAAGGGGAATTATTATGTTCTTCTCCACTTTTTGCAGTTTGCTATTACTCATAATCAATTTTTTCTTCAAATGGCTCAAATTTATCACTGAACATAACAATCAAAAGAAATCAACTAGCTTACCTCTGGCCTAGGAAAAAGGATAGCATTTTCCAAAACGAGAGGGCTGTACAGCACAGACAAAGCCAGGCACCCGGCAGTGTTACAGTGCTGTACTTGTCTGCAATCTTAGAGCACGGCTGTTCTCCTGGCACCTCTTGCTCTGACTCTGCTGTGTGCTGAAGAAATCCTGCATCTCCTGTAGACCAGCGGAAAAAGCAACATTCCTAAACATTTTCAGGTTTTTAAGGGATGGAAGGAGGAAAAGTGGGTTTCTGGTCAACCTGGCTAATCCTGAGCGCTGAGTAGGTCTCCCTGCCTCACCAGCTGCACTGATGCACAGCTTGAGTGCTGCTGGTTCCATCAGGCTATGTGTGGGTGCATCCAAAAGCAGACAGCAGGACAGCGTGCGTTAGCAGAACTTTGAAATGGAAAAAGGCCTTAATCAGAGCATTGTCTTCTTGCCTCAGGAGTAACTTTTTTTTCCCCTGTAGAGTAACATAGTTTTGAGGTTTGCATTAATTAATTAGTACTATTAAAAATTAACAGTAAGCAAGGAAAATATAAAGTGATTTTTCCTGAAGACCTACTAAATTAGATTTGCATTTACAATAATTAATGAAAGGCAAATAATATCTACACATAGCAATGGAGAAATTTCAGTAGAATAGAAAACATTTTATTTCTTAGAACAGAAAGCACAGAAATAGATAGAATCACAGAAGAAGGTAAGCTGAAACCCTTAAATTCTTCCCATATGTCATATATTCCAGGCCCTGGTCCTCTTAATGGCTCTCTTCTGACCTCTCTCTAGTTTGCTTATCTCTCTCTCTCTCTCGTAGGAGCAAATTTTAAATATTTATATTAAATTTAATATTAAAGCAATTAAATTTAAATTAAATATTAAAGCAACTACGTGAAACAACAACAGGAAATTATGCCCTGGAGGCAGAATCCATAGGATCCAAATAGAAGCTCATGGGTAAAATGATTATAACCTGGAATCCTTAACGGTCACTGAAGACAAATAATCTGTTCTCAGAAGGTGTCCTAAAGTCGATATTAACATTAGGTTAGATGACTATACATCCTAGATCTCTTCACTGAACATAAAGAATCCAAGGATGACTGGCTCAGAGGGAAGCACTGCCACTGCAGATATCTGAGGGTAGATGACGGAAATGCTCCCCCCGTGGTTGTATTTTGGTCTGTGCTGGGAAGCAAACACAAGGCACAGTTTTGCCCTGGAAGCTCGGCAGGCAGCAGCTCCAGTGCTCCAGGTATTAATCTTCGACCTCAAGATGCACAGAAACTGTTAAATCTACTTTGCTTTTAGCAGGATGGAGAATGACAGGAACTTGATCTCCTTGCAACATACCAATTCACAACTAACTTTTAGTTAGTAGCATATTTAAGTTTTCCTAGCAAACAGTTCCCAGGAGAAATCTTTTCTGTTTGTATTAGGGCAGTGGTAATGCCCCAACAGCTGGATTGCAAACATCCCATTCTCAGGGAGAACCCCGAAGTTACTGAAGACAACTGGAATGACCTAGCAGATTTAATCCACATAAGAGGTGATATGCTGATTTTGTTAAGGCTTAAATACTCATGCTGCTTGAAACTTCACATATTGTTCTGTACAGATATGATCACCTTCTATCACTGTGTTAACACTTACTGCATTTAATTTTCTGTTATTTGAAATAAATACCTTAAAGCTACTTAAAAAAATTTATCTTCATAGTTTCTCTCTTCATTTTTTTTAAAATATGTATTTGCCATATAAATGACCTTACAAACACTGCCATGTAACTGCTCAGTAGGCTGCAGCGGGCAGCTGCTCTCTCTGCTTGGCCTGTTTACAGCAGCATTTTTCCCTGGAGGGCAATCTGTGACATGTCTGAGCAAGCCAGGAACTAGCCAAGTGGGACAGCTGGAACTGGCTTCTATGCAGCTGGTTCTTTGTAATTTTTGTCTTCACTGGGCAATAGCTTCAGAGCAGCAGTGTCCACTGAGCTCTGTGGATTCACCCTGGCTTTTAAAGTCAATTTCCTGCAGTAGGTGCTGGTGGCTATCCAATGGCTCCTGGAAGCTCAGGTTATGTGTGCTGCAGAACGTTATTCCAAAGGTACTGGAAGTCACATGAAAGCAGCGGCAGAAGTACAACTCACATGCCTGTGAATAGACTCCCTTAACTGGCTCGTACTTGATCATCCCTGGCCATACCTCCCTGATAAACAAACACGGAATCATAGAATGGTTTGGGTTGGAAGGGACCTTAAATATGATCTAGTTCCAACCCCCTGTCATGGGCAGGGACACCTTCCATTATCCCAGGTTGCTCCAAGCACCGTCCAACCTGGCCTTGGACACTTCCAGGGGATGGGGCAGCCACAGCTTCTCTAGGCAACCTGTGCCAGTGCTTCAACACTCTGACAGTAAAAGTTTCTTCTATGGTAGTGGCCTAAGGGACACTGTAGGGTTTCCCTGCCACGTCATCACATCTTTAGGTGTCTGGCTCATAAAGTCCTATAAGAAGCCTTAGTGGATAACATCTCCTCCACACCAGAACCAGAGGCATGGTTTCAGGGGCTGGAAGGAAGAAATTCAAGTAGTCCTGGAAGCCTAGAAAAGCAAGTTTCAGTGGGTATATGAGCTAAATATATGCACAGAAAGACCCTTGGTACTGCTGGGGAGAACATACATCTGAAGAAGTTAAATTAAGAGAGGAAGAACTTGACATTCACCTGCTGTTACAATTTCCTTGCCCGTTCTCCTATGAAACCATGCATTTTTCTCCACAGCCAGGAGTCCTTCCTGCAATAGGCTGATGTGCCTTCTGGAAAATGCTTTCTTCTTTGTGGCTAGGACTGCTGGCTGAGAAGAGGTAGGGGGTTTCTAAATTGCTTTCTTTGAACATCAGAGGAAGTCACAGTCATTGCACTGATGTTTTGTCCCCCATTGCACGACAGGGTGGGGGTAGGCAGAACAAAAACTGCAAGTAGGAAAGGTTTTACCAGCAGGGAAAAGCCTGTCTTTGATCTGAAAATGCAGCTCAGATAGGAAGGATTGTCTCTTTCTTCATGTCCACCTGACTGATCCCTAGAATACTACAGAAGTTCTCCAAGTTTTTCTGAAGGGCTGGAAATGCCACAGCCAGACACCTGTCTCTGATTTTCGTGTTGTTTTGCACTACAGATGTTTCTGTGCAAATAAAGGAAAAGGTTATGTGTGAAAAACCTCAGGTCCATTGAAATCACTAGAGCTGTCATTTTAGTGTCTGCTCCTTTTCATACTTTCTCATGAGGTGTTCCCCCCCTTAGTTTTTAGACCACAAAGGCTTCTGGTGCTGTGTGACTTCATGCACCAGCAGCACTGCAGTGTTAACAAGAGGAGGGTTTCCACTGCGACGGATGGGGTACGCTGCATGTTTACAAAACCTGCTACCAAAACACACGGAAGGAAGGAATAACTTATTTTAGGTTGATGTTAGGCGACAATCAGTGGTGCTGGTTCCATTTTGACATAACACATAGGTGCATTTTGACCTGTTTGCCATCTCAGTTCTCATCTTTTCCATCCCAATAGAAATACTGATGTCATTTCATATCTCTAGCTTTGAACATTAAACCGAAGCAAGAATTTTACATCATTTAGTGTTGAATGTTCTCTGAACTATACTCACTTTCTCTTACAATGCTCTGCTCCATCTCACTCTAACACTGAGCCTCGGTGAACTGCCAGGCTACTTCTGCTGCCAAGTATTTCCCTGAGATTGTGTCAAGACCTATTGGTAGTGGTGAAAAAGAAAAAAGAGCTCCTCTACGAGCAGAAATAGAAAGAGAAAATTCAATAGGAAACTGGTTAAAATAAGGTAGTCATCCGTGCTAGGAAACAAAGAAAAGGGTATTCTTGAGGACAGAGACTCTTCCAGTGTTGACTTGGTATTTTTTCTTTCCATAGTCTAAAGTGCTGTTCCAAGATTGCTGAGAAAGGGTATATGTGTGCTGGCTGGTGGTGACTGAAACACTGCTCTGAGTCCTTGCTCTAATGGGGCACACACTGCAGGTGGCATCCCTCCTCCCCAGCAGCATGAAGGGTGCTCTTGGCTGTGTCATGGCAGGCTGTTCAAAAAGCTCGGGAAGGACCATCTCCCCTTCTTCCTACACTGAGCTTCTGAAGCCATGCTTCAGTCCAGTCCAGCCAGGGCAGCTTGGGCTGTGGAGCTGGACAGGTGTGATGAGGGAGGAGTAAAGGGGGTATCCCTGAATACCTCCAGCCAGACTGAGTATCATTCCCAGCACAACGACATCTCTTTCCAGGGGCAGTGCTAACACACATAAACTTGAACTTGTCCCAGCTGGTCTCACCTGCCAGTGCCACGATGCTGGAGCATAGAGGTGCCCATGGCAGGCACATTGTGGAGCAGGATGCTGCTTTACACACCCACTCCTTGTATCGCCACTAAGCAACTAGCACAGGACAGCTGGATTGTCCCCTGAAATTGTCTCATTTGATGGAGATCACTCTCTAGACGCCTACACGATGCGATGATGCCTTTTGCATTCTTTGAGGATGTGGATTTATCAGGGAACTGCCTTAGCTTACACACATCAGCTAAGCAACTCTTGGCAAGAGTGCTCTGCAGTGCAGCTAGGGGCCCCAGTGGAGGAATTCCCACGTAATAATAAAATTAATTTAAAGAGTCCAAAAAAGTAGTATTTTCTGCAACACAGAGAGGCAATGAAATGCTACATTCCTTGAAGAACTGGTATATCTTATCTTGTTCCCTCCTTTGAAAGTAGGAGAAAAATCAAGAAGCAGTCAACACAGCTGGGCTTTTCTTTTTGTTTACTTGGAAAACTTTTTTTAACCATCAACTTTAGCAAATTTTGGCAGTTACAAACCTGTACACTTTTTTTCTGTTGTTTTGTTTTTATAGCAAAAGAACACAAGACAATACTGCCAACAGCAATTATGAAGGAACCATTAGTTTTCAGATGAAGAACTATACCCACTCAAAGTGATAAACCCTCCCTTTTGCATAAGGTTGAATTTGTTGTCATTGGAAAAATGACATTGCTTAATACCTACTTGAAATGGAATAAAAATCATATCTCTAGGTTTTTTGTGCAAAACACATTCATTTAAAAAAGTCAATAAAAAAATCTTAAAACCAGAACGAAGTTAAACAAAAAGAGCTGAACCCAAAGGAAAGTTACAGTACATTTTGAAATGATTAAAAAGTTTTCAGATCTAAAATGTTTTTGTTTTTGTTTTTTTCTGTTATCTTAGAAGTTTAAACCAATTTTGATGACTCTTTAGAATTATAACAAACAAACAAACAGACAAACAAAAGAAATTAAAGCAACCTGATTGGCATCAAATATCTACAAAAGCCTGGTAATTTGAAACCATTATATACATTATTTTATAAACTTCTTTTTAAACACCAAAACATACATCTTTTACAAACCAGCCTGCTTGAGACAGGTAAAATTTACAAGACAATCTTTTCCAATACAGTGCTTTAAAGAGAACTGCTTTCACTCCTAAACATCTTTGTCATCTCCTGAAAAGCGGCAGTATGGGCTCATTGCATTGCTGATTAATAGTGTTTCAGGTATTCCTATGACAAAAGAATGCTACAGTTCTGAGGGCTCCAATCTCTTTCCATAATACAGTTCAAGTGCACTCTTAACACTGGTAAAGATTACTTATGGCCTTTGTGTAATACGACATATTTGCAATTATTGCTTTTCATTATTACATAAAGAAATGAATTTAATTTCATTTCCTCCCCATTCGCCCATCCCTTGGATGATGCTACTAATCTACTAACTGAATGGCCCTTCTGATAATGGAGATGTTAAATGTCAAGTTCATGAAACACAGGCTAAAAAACCATGGGTAATGGGCAGTGGTCTAAATTTCTAAGGCTCAAATCAGAGTTAGGTGTATTGGGAGGAACAGAGATGCAAACAGGCAAAAAGCAGAGTTTTTACCACATGGTAGATGAAGGTAAACCATCAGGGAATGAAGCTGAAGATGTAACTCTCTTGCTGGAAACCAATGAAATGCCCCTTATTACTGAGTGAATAGCTCCAAACATTATCTACAAAGCACAGATGTACTTTCATACTGGTTCTGAAGAGCTGGCTTCCTCCATTATTAAGGATGCTTCCTTTTCAAATGAAGCTTAGCAGAACTGGTCCAGGGCACCTTCAACTCCCTCTCCCATGAATGCAGTTATTATTCACTGTAAGGATATACTTACTATTGCATCCATTTAGCTTTTTCAAGCAGGAGCTTGATGAGGAGTAAAGTGTGTTCGTAGCCATTTTTCCTGTCCAGCCCATATTTTTCTTCAGGATGGAATTTATTGGAGACAAGCAGAACAACTTTTATGTCATATTCTCAAAATTTCTCACCTGCCTGGCTCACAGAGACAACAGGCTGCTGCCTCCCCATTGATCAGCACTTCATGACATGCTTTTATTCACTGTGCTGCAGCTGCACTGAGTTTCTGACTAGGGAGGGTACCGATACATCAAGACTCTCACTACTTCAGACTACACTAGAAAATTTAGAGAACGGGAGAAAAAATTCCAAAGACCAAAATATACGTCCTTTGTGGGACATGCGGAGGGGGAGAGCCTGCTTGACAGACGGAGCACACAACTTTCAGATTTAGGAAAACAGTGGCAGTGAGAAGCCTTTGACTCCTTCCAGCCGTTTACTGGAACTATAGGTTAAAGAAACCCATGGCATAGCTCAGGATCAAAGACGTCACTGAGCTTAAGGAAAACAGCTTGATCGACGGGAAATCACAGTTCTGTAGTGAATCTCTGCATTCCAAAGTCATGCTGGTTGCCTTCATATGCCATATCCTATAGGAGGGTCCTAGAGGAAGCCAACTTTATGGTGGTCTTCTAGTAGGGTTGTCCATTTTTTCCCACAGGAGGGAAGTGATTCTGCAGCTCCATGGTGTCACATTTGGCCCTTTACTCTGCTTTAAGATACTGGTCAAGAACAGCAACCACATCCAGTATCTATAGTTTTGTGGGGGGATTTTTCCCTTTTTTTTTTAATGTTTATAGTACAAAGGCAATATAATTAACAAACTTAAGGAAGGTATGCAAACCTAATTTTTCCTTTTGCACAAGGCCACTTAATGTGGTATTGGCAGAAAAAATCATGTTGTAGTCACTGTAAGTCTCCTTCCATTTCCAGAGTTATTAAAAAGGCTGGCACTGTGCATGACATTCTCAACTTGATCAAAATGCAGAGAAGAAGCACCCTTTTACTCAGACTCATACACTCCTGGCAAAGTTTGTGATTTCTGATATAAATGTGTACTTGCATTTTAACAAGTTGCTTTTTTCTTTTGCTGCTTCTTTCCAAAAAGCAAAAACTTTCTTGATCCTAAGTTATAAGCCAGTGATAAAGTACTTCATTAAGCTTATGAAATCATCTGCTACAGATGATTCTGAGAGAAAATACCGTGTAGTGGAGCCATCTACAGGGATGCAGTTTGAAATACAGACACACAGGATAAGCAGAGATGTGAGGGGTAGCTCTTGCAGAACCAGGGACCTGGTAATGACAGCAGCAGTGATACAAAAATCATCATATGGCAGAAAAATGAAATATATACTGAAAGTGCTAACATGAACAGTAATTCTTACATTATGTTATGAATGTGTTCTTATATTCCAGATTAGAAGATTGTGACTTGTTTGTGTGGAGTAGTAATTAAAAAGAAAATAAAATGGCTTGATTTAACAAGAGATGTTAATATGAGAATCACTCCCTAAGGGCATTTCACCTTTAGATCTGCATTTGGGTCTTACCAAAAAAGAGCCTGAACAAAACCAGAAAGGCCACAGAAGTACCAATATTCACAGAGGGGAATCTTAAGATGGATTTGGAGGGGAGGAGATATTGAGGTATAGAAATCATGAATAGGACAGAGAAAGCTGAACGGGTGATCCTTGGCACCTTCCCAACAGCACTTTAATAAGCAGGCGTTCAGTGAAATGAAATGGCAACAACATCAAACAGAAAAAGTACTATACATTGTATTTATGCATATTTTACTAGTAAAACTCACTACCAACAATATATTACTGAGGCAACAAGCTTGGTAAGAAACATTGATTTTTTTTTTGTATGGCAACCACTAGGCTCCCATCATGCTGTCCCTTGTGACACTTTTGATATGTCCCAGTAAAGGTTTGATATTGGTGTCTCAGGCTTACGCAAGAACTTTCACTACAGAAGACAGGTGACAAGTACACCTAATAACTAGCTGGGGGCTCGAACAGAATTAATTGCATAATGGATAAAAATGTCTCAAACCAAAACTGAGTAGGAGCAAACCTCATGTAAACTGCCAATGCTAAGAGAGCATCACATTCTCAGAAGGTCATACAAGCTTTAAAAGTGCAGCTAAATTCGCAGAATTGCTTTGCCAACTCTGATGCTCCTAACTCTTGTAGAGACATCAATCTAATTGCATTTCCTTTCCTGTACCATAGACTTCATGAACAATACGAGTTATCCTCTTTCCGTGCCTCTAGGCTTGCCAAACCATTTTATGGCCTTCTGGCAAATCCCTCAGTTCCTTGCAATCACAATACAAATTTCCGTATTTTTTTCTTCTTAAAAACACAGGAATAATATCAGGGGAAAGGGTTTGAAACGCACCATGAGCACATTCAGAATATATCACTGTTACAGAAGCATGTTTACTTTGAGAAGACCAAGTGACATTCATAAATTCAATGGACAGGACCTATTTGCAGACAAGTACTTGATAATACTTGTATGTGCAGTACATTCCTTCTAGAAGTTCACTAATTTTATTCATATAATAAATATATAATAAACAGCACAATGAGCTGTTTTCTACTGAAGAATTGCTGCATCATCCCAAAGAAAATATCCACACCAATCTTTCACAGCTATACGAGCTATTGGAGGGAAGCAGCAACACACTGTACCTACTCCAAGAATTGCAGGTATCCTGTTTTATTAAAAGTGTTACAAGCTGCAATTATTTAAATTACATTCTATTAATAATTTCTTTGTGTTGGGGAAAATTTCTGAATAAACCCTTCCTGTATGTCAAGAAATGGCCCACAATTTAATTTTCTGTGAAACTCCTGTCAGTCAAGAACATGCCCTGGCATACAACTGCTGAAACTATCCAGTTAAAGTGATTGACCAAGAGACAGGACATGGAAAACAGCACAGGAAACCTGCTAATGAATCTGTTCATGTAACGCAATGACTTAGGTATTCAGTAGCTTTTCAGAATGACAGAATTATGCCATGGAAGGAATGGATGAAAACCCAGCAGTAATGCAGGCTTGTAGACTCACATTCACTGGTAAGGTACACAGACGCTGTAAAACGCAGTAGTAAAAACATTTTCAGAGCACCGAGCAACAGGTGTGTATATTCTGCTTTAATACATTGAGAGAAAATCCCATATATCCAAATTGCACTTGACTGCTCAGGCCACATCAGTGTGAATGACCAATTACTCCAATCAAGCTGAGAGAAGCATAAAAACATCCAGATGCCGTGGTTTTCTCCATTCCACAACAATATTCTGAAGTCTGCAAACAACCTTTGGATGTCCTCAAATCCCACAAAATGATGCACCCAGTGGAAAATCTAGGGACAGACCTTTGGCCACAGTCCATCCATGCAGCTTTGCCGACTGAGTCAGTCTACAGAAGCTGAGAACTCATCCCGTGAACTCTAGGGATGGACATTTGCCAAAAGATGTTAAACTAATGATGTGAGGTTACAGCAGCCTTATATGTAACTTAATTGCAACTAATTTTACTGCAGTAACTACAGCATGAGGACTGCTGTTAAAGAGCTGATTGCCGAAGCAAGAAATTTCCAAAAAAATGATCAGCTATGTAAGTTACCCCATGTTTTCAGATCCATGTTCACGTTGCATACATGGTAAGTGAGGCATACACAGCTGGGGCAACACCAGGCCACTCCTGAGCCAAACTCTGACATTTTAGGAAGTCCTCACGGGAGAAGCTATGCACATGCACCTGACATCAGGTTTTAAAAATGACAACCAAAGTAAGCCAATTTGGAGTAAATATAAACTGTATGTTATGTGTGCTGCTCTACACAAAGTAGAATGAAATGTTATGTAATCAACAAAAGTATAGATAAATATTTATGGACAAATAACTGGTCACTTGTCTTTGATAGGACAATTTGTAAATGTTGCTTTTTTTAGCCATCTGACGTGTTGCATGCAGCAGCCTCAGCAATCAATTGCTTTCACTCTTTGCTGACATAAAATTTCATGCAACAGTGCATCCTAGAATGATCCATACCAGTTCCTTAATACTGTGGGGAGATCCTAACGCTGTAACACTTTTAATAACACAATGCCAAAAAAAACCCCAAAACAACCCAACTTTGTGAGAGAGAAAGAAATTATTTAGCAGTTATTTTTCCCCCTGCCTCAAAAGCTGAGTTTTACTCTTGGTAATAAATAGAAGGTACACACTCTCCAGATTGTCTGTAACAATTTCATGATGTATAATACTTAACACAATAGGTCTCTTCGTGTCTGCACATACAGTATCATTTCTGAACAAGTTAATAATGGGTTATACTGTACTTTTCTTTGCCCAATATATATAGATACACCTTCAGCAAAATTTCTTCTCAATATTTATACTATTAATTGGACCAGATGACAAAATTGAAAAAAGAAGAGGAGGAGGAAGAAGAAAGGAGCTTCCTTTACACTTGTGTCTGATGCTGGGTCTCCACAAATGGAATGTGAACATTTTCTAGGTTGAGTTCCTCCACGCTTTCAAAGTCACTCATGGCTACTTCGGACTCATCAAAGCCACAGCCGGCTGAGACGTCAGAGGAGGAGGCATCTAGAGAGTTGTGCAAGGATAAGGGCATCTTACCTGCACTAAGATTTTCTGTGTTCTGGCTTGGGCCAACAGCAAAAGTACTAAACTCGTTCCCAGTTTGAGATCCTGTGGTGTCCGTCTCATTGGGGAACTGGTGAGGAGGGAGGTATTGGCTCGGGTGGAAGTGCGGCCGTTTCCTGCAGTCAGGGCTGAGAGTACTTGCCATTGAGACTGGCTGCGAGGGTGGGAGGGTTTCATATTGGTCCGGGTAATCCTCTGGAAGAGGAGGTGGTAACTGGTCCTGGCTCAAAAACTCCTCTTCGTGAGGGGGAGGGTAGTCGCTGTCGATGTCATAGCCACCAAGGTAGTAATCTGTTTCCAGTTCTCTGGTACTGCCGTGATGAGCTGAGCCTCCATCTGTCGTCTCAAAATTGGGCACCTCCTCGATGTCGGACAGGCGAGCACTTGGCATCCAGTCAGAGGTATCCCAGTGATACGCTGCAGCAGGGAAGAGAACCACAGCGCTGTTAGGATGAGACCACAGAGGAGAGGAGGGTGTCCTGCATGCACTCGCCTGAGTCCTCACAGCACATTCAAATCACAGCATGCGCCACAGGCCACGGACACAGGTCAGCCATGCTCTGACCAGAGGGGTAGAGGAGGAGAATAAATTGCATTATGATGCTAATGCAAACAAGCAAAGAAATAAAACACTGCCACTCTCAGACATTTTACTTTTTAAGATGCTACTGAGTTGTATTAGAAACTGTGAGTCTAAGAAATCAAAATATCTGAATTACTGCCTTTCACAGTTATTTGAAAAAAATCTTTAAATGCAGTCAGCATGCTTATGGCATCTCATCTCATCTGCCCTTCCACCTCTAATGACTTCAAGAAAGAAAGTGTGCAAGCAAATAGTCTGATTGACTGAAAACTGATTTTTGAAACAAAAAAAGTGGCTGACCATTCTCATGCAGCTTTTGAACCCAAGAGAATTCAAACAAAAGAGTACACGTGACACGGTTCAAGAAAAAAACCAAACAGATCAAGTCAGTGCTCTGCCCACCCCAGCCCAGTCCGACAGGCAGAAGGTGTTCCAGAAAAATCACCTCTGTTGTAGTTCTGTCCTTGATCCATAACAGACACTGTCAGATACAAAGTGAAAAGCAAAAACTGGTAACTCGGAGCTTGTCACCAGCATTGTATTACATGTGAAAATACAAAACTCTGCATGCATATTTCTAAAGTACAGCTGCCTCGGTGTCAGTAGGATTTTTAATTGTTCTTTATTTTAATGTAAAAGATAAGCTTGCCTGTCAAATGCAGACATACATAAAGAAATGTTTATGTCGTGTATTATATTCCTTTTCTATCATATCTTAATTATTTACCCTCACTGAACAGATATGGAATTACATTAGAGCTGTAATTCTTAACACAAAAAAGGGCTATCCACCATCTATATGGTTTATAACCGCAAAGTACATCTTTCTCTCACTTGTTCACTTTGAAACAGAAAAATAAGAATCTACCATTCTCAGGGCCGGTTCAAACAAATCTGGGCCCACCTGGGCTCAGATACCATGGTGATGGGCACGGTATAAGAACCTGAATAGAATAGAATACAAAGCCATTTAATGGGGCTATCAGCTACAATGCTCCGCAACCCCATACCCACCTCCCACCTGCACTGCCATGCTAGCCGGTGGGGAGGGAGGCATTCCAGTATGGAGAGGGTGCAGGGGTGGGGGAGAGAGCAAGGAAAGAGGTTTTATGTGAGACAAGAGCGGGGAATAAGCTGCAGCGTTTTCTAGATGGATATGCTCTTGTTCAGCCGCATGTTATTGGGCTTCATGCAAGAAGTCATCGGGCAAAGTCTCTGGATGACGTTGCTGGAGGAGGTCTGGCAGCAGAAAGAGACCTTTATGGCATCACAGCTCATAACCTCTGTGGCTCAGACACAGGCGAGGGCAGAGAAGACTTCTCCAGCCCTTCACCTACAAAGACCACACTTGCCCTTGCTCATCACCACATGGTACACGTGGTGATGGTGATTTCTTCCCTAGCTCGATAGCCAGGCAGGAGCTCTTCACCTGCTCTGCCATGTCCTGGAGCGAGGAGGGCTGGGGCTACTGCAGGTTTAGCAGCAGTGTCAGAACCGGCCCTAACCTCTCTTCTGCACTTCTCTCTCCTTTGTACAGTGGATTTTGCTGTGTTTGGGTCAGTGTGATGGCATTGCACCCGAGATGCGTCAGGGCCCTCTGAGTTGTGTGGATCAGGATCCAGGAGAACCTCACTAATTTGCTGACTTGCACAACTCCAGGCAGGTCCCTGGGGCAGGAGACCTATCCTCCCATGACTGTGTGGCAGTGATTCTGCCCAGACCTCCAGTGTGGCTAATTATTCACCACTTCCACCAGCTTCGCTGCAGAGCAGGCAAGAATCCTAAGTCTCATACAAGGAACTGGGAAGTGGGCAAAGCATTTTCAGTGACAGCCTCTTGAAACTGCTGCCAGACTGGCTTTTTCTGACCTATAAAGGATGATAATGGGCCAGTGTGTTTGCTTAAGCTTTCCCTTAGGAAGGCGAGGTCATTTGCAGTGCTTGTGGTTTCTTTTCAAGGTTACTTTTTTATTTTTTTGAGTGGGACTTTCTATTGAATTAACCTTGGCTAGTTAATTTTTTTTCATAGTGAGAAGAACGGCACTCTTGCACTTCAGGAAATCAATAAATGTACTATGGACAAATACTCAAGTGGCATCACTAGCTAGGAGTAAAAGTGTTTTTCAAAATTACTGTAACACTGGCTCAAGAAAAAGATCAGTAGTTTCACAAAAAAATAATTTACTTAATCATCTTTAAGCATTATGCAGACTAGATTAGCTGAAGTATGCAAAATCTGTCTTAAACTTGCTAAGGAGAGAGGAAATTTCTGACTCATGGATAACCTGAGTTGGTGTTGAGTTGACATTTGCCCAAGGGTAGGAAAACGTTGTAAAATAAATAGAAATAATGTTTATCTATGATAACACGACATTTCCTCAGTGCTTTATGGAAAAAAGAAAATAGTGATATCCCCGCATTACAGGTTCACTTGTAACATGATATGCCCGAGGTTACCCAGGAGGTCAGTGGAAGAGGTGAGTGTTGGGTCCTTGGAGCACACTGCCATGCTCTATTCCATGGGCACATCAACCCCACAGGAGAGTCACGGCATCCGTGGAGCTGTGCCCACATATCTGCTGTTTGGCAAGGGTAGCTGGGGGAAACCAGCCACCAGCAAAGCACCAATGTGCTCCTCTCCATGTGATACCACTGGAGTACACAACCCAGTTCTGCCGCAGCATGAGATACTTTACAGACTTCCTGTGTCATCTTCTGTTTCCCAGTCTCTGCAGCCAGGATAATCTCAATGATATGGCTCCATTATCAGTCTATTATTTTCTCTGAAGACAATGAGAATAAACAAGCAGAAACATTGACTTGAACAGAAGAGGATGAAGGCTTGACACCTTTTCTACCACCTCCAGTTACCCACAGATATTTTGTGGTACAGTCCTCTGGCATTTTCATGTTTGCTGGTGAACATGCTGATCTGCAAAATTCAATCCCTGCCACAGGATTGCCGGTCAGTGTAGATTAGTGAGGTTCTGCTGGAATGTTTCACAATGAAAATAGGAAGCATTGTTGCATAACAAGAAAGAAAAAAATTTAAATACCTTCATTTTCTATAGTGTCAACTACATTGTTGACAAGCTGTATGACAGTCACTATGGAAGCTTGCGGGGGGGGAAAGCAGAAAATAAAGGGAGGGGAAGGACAGCTTCAGGTTAGTATTTAAAACACACATTGTATGTTACCACAATAAATTCTCTCAAAAGACAGAACTGACATTGAAAAAAAAAAAAAAGACTGCTGACCAATGCATGATTTATGCAGTGGGCTGCAGGACATTTCATTTTAGATAATCTCATGTATCTTCAGAGTGGTGATAAATTCCAAACTAGCATTTCCAGAAAGGTAGATGGGATGATGTGTGTCACCTCATAAATTCAAGCAGACTGGTCAGCTGATTCAATTAACCAAAGCAGTATCTTGTCTACCTGACACTAATTTCTAATTCATTCTTGCTTAGAGGTCTCCAGAGATGGTGTCCTGTGCTCCAAGGATCATTATCTTTTAGACCATCACAGCATCAGAAACGGTGTTAAGCTCAATCTATTCCCTAAGAGGAATGTTTTACTTATTTACTGTCTGTGCCGTGCTGTGTAATACTTCAGGGAGGTTAAGCAGCACAGCTATAATTAGAAGGACACATCTATGTAGCTGTGGTTCAAATTTTGACCTGTGTTTGACAGAATAGTTTCACAAGTGCTTTGGGTGTTCTCTGCAGGTGTTCTACGAAAACATACCGTTCCCTTGAAATAATTAATATAGACTGTGCAGTTGTTCAATGTGGAGGCCTATAATGTGTGGTCCTCTAGATGGATCTGCATTTTGCACCACCTAACACCCCTGCCTGTGAGGACATGAAACAAAACCCACCCAAACCAAAAAGAAAGCTCTGGATGAGTGCCCACTGGATCCGTCCCTTTTCCTTTGCCTTTAGTTATGAGAAAACCAATTGTTTTGGAGCAGGCTGAGAAGGGGACCAGAAATGTGGGGCAAAACATATTTCTTTTGTTTCACACAGCCAACAGACTAAGAGGTCACAAGAAATGTGTTAACAGTGCAGACATATGTTGAATATTTTCACATCTTTGCTAAATTTTGGGCATGGGATCAGGGATATCATCCAATTTCCTCAGTTCTTGTGAGGGCTTAGCAAAAAGAGCCTTGATAAACCAAAGGACCCATGTTCGGTGTCTATGATCAGCGCATTTATGCCATCAACTGCACTGGTAATTATAAAAAGGAGACTTCTACTGGCTAATGCATAATAAACATTATAAAAAAATAAGGGACTCCACACAATTAGTGCTGCATGGCTCAGAAAAAAGATGGAAGGCAGCTGGAAACTCTTAGAGGAGAAAAACTGAGAGTGTAAAGCAGAAG
Organism: Rhagologus leucostigma; assembly: GCA_013397725.1. Taxonomy (NCBI): domain Eukaryota; kingdom Metazoa; phylum Chordata; class Aves; order Passeriformes; genus Rhagologus; species Rhagologus leucostigma. The sequence goes on along the minus strand of VZTD01001936.1, from coordinate 49,689 downwards.
GTCAAAAACCAGGGCCAGCACAGCTTTCTTTGCAGCTAAAGGTTAGCTCTGGTGGGAGCTGTGCAAAGCATTTTCACAGAAAGGAGGGAATCCCACCCTGCACAGCTGAATGCAAGTCAATGCTCAAATACAGCATTGCTCAGATTTTTGCTTTCGGACTACAAAAATTACTGCTAACTGCTAACAGTAAGTCTAGTAGGGGGCTGAGCAATTTAAATGCAGGATAAATAAGGTGGGGGAAAAAAAGGTAGCTTCAAAATCTCGCCCCACGTGAGTTTTTGTGGTAAGACAAGCCCTATTTGACCCAGCAAGAGAAGGCTCCAGGAGACCTGGAGGGGATGAGTGGAGGCCGCCTGCACCTGATACAAACTGAAGAGCACAGGGCTGTTGGAACCTCCAGCGGGATTCATCCCAGTGCTCCACTGCTGCAAGATAGGTTTCCCCAGTCAGAAGCTGCTACCCAGTTCCACAAGTCAGTGTCAGCACAGCCATTTGTACATCTGTGTGACACAAGCCTGTCCCCTCTGCTGGCCCTAAGATCCCAGCAGCACTGCTCTTGGCTTTGGGGGAAGAGGTTTGGAGGAGCTGCTGTCCCGTCTCCCCCAAGAGTGTGGTTGCTGAACTGCATTTGTTGTTGTGGTTTCACTAACAACTTTCTAACCTTTGCAGGTATGTGAAGTACAAAGAATTAAAACAACAAGAGCAAGGATTTATGGCTTCAGGAGGGATATCCATTAGCCCTTAAATACAGGCATGTGAGTATGTATATGCTTACTTATGCCTGACTTTGCCTTTTAGGCTCTTTCATTGCAAACCTTCCCTGCTGCTTCAAGCAAACCAGAGCATGTGGTCTTGCATCGATCTCTGCAAATGACTCAGATGATTTAAGTTTCTTCCCTCATTCTCCCTGAAGATATGGATTTGTTTGAACCCTGAACTAGAAATGTTATCTCTAAAGGCCATATTTTAAATGCAGCTTTCACAAAAAATGAGTGGGCACAGAAGGTCCAATCCAGCTTCTGTGGGTACTGTGTCACTGATTTCAATGCAGACAGGATCAGGAGTTTGAAATGTCTAATTAGAATTTGGGGGATATAAAAAGTAACAATGTACAATAAATGACCACTTGAATAATTATCCCAAAGGTACCTATACAGTAAATATATATCAAAAAAAGGCTAAAGCATTGAGAAGTCCGACAAAAATAATTGTAATGCTTCAGACACAGCAGAACCAAAGGAACTGCACGTGTACTTTGCTATCAGTGCTTTTTCCAACATTTCAGAGTTCCTAGAGAACAGCTGCATAACATGACTGAGGAACTGAGTCTCCAGACAGTTCATTAACTGGTGGCTGAGGAAACCAAGCACAATTTCTTTGTTGTAGTCTTTTGCTGTGTGTCTGAATAAGGCTTCCCTGACATCCACTATCCCTCCCCAGCAGAAACATCTTGACTTTTCTCGGACCCACTGCTCAACATACATGGGCCACAGGAACAAAGGTTTGCTCTGACTTTGTGGGCCTCTTTGTGGGCTGTGTATGGCTCTGCCCATGTCACCCCCTGAGATAATGATGCAAGACATGAGAGGCAGGCACTGAGTATGCACCGAACAAGGATTTAATGGTGCTCTACTGTTTGCTGAGCTGTGATTGCCAGGGAGAAGCCAAGACACTGGGGACGGGCTCATCCGCTCATTGTTGCGGCTGAGCACGAGCAGAGTTTTGTTGGGACCATGAATGAGACCTGGCAAACAGCACAGAAATCCCTTTTATTTGACTGGTGAAACATGAAAGTCATGCTCTTCCAGAAGGAAAATTACATAAATTCTACAGTTTCACTTTGCGACCTATCAGTCAGCTTACATCTTGGCAATGTGACTGTGCTGTATCATACCTCTAATTCCCTGTAAAGCTTGGTCCTGATACAACAGCCCCAAGCATCAAGATTTTTATTACGTTCCTATGATTTCGTAAGTGGAACACGAGGGTTTGAACCCACTTGACTTCCTTACTTTCAGCATCATTAAAGGGTTTCAAGATGTCACATAAATGTTTTAATAGTATTATAAAGAGAGATAAATAGCTTTTCCCCCAGCATAATAAAGATGAAATCATTTCTTACCATTATCATCACCGGAATCAGACTGGAAGGAGCTGAGGGACTGTACTTCAGAGTTGCTGCCTTTATTACTTCCTGAAAAACAGGTCACTTCTTCAGCGTCATCAACCCCTTTACCTTCATTGACAGCAAAAACAAAGCAAAATAGTACTCTCTAGGTATGCACATTTATCTATTTATACCATGGACACATTTAGATCCTGCCTTCTATTATTTTAGTCAGAATAAAATTATTTCCTTCACACAGAGGACATGACCTATTTGTCAAGAAGGCAGTTGGTGAAGATACCTAGACTTCTGAAGTGTTTGAAGCCCAAAGAGTCTTTCAAGTGGCTGACAACACTGTAATCAAGGAAGAAACATCTGTATTCAATATTGCCTTTTTAGATGACATACAGTCTCAACAGCAAAGAAAATGATGACTTAAGGAATGTGGTATAAACAGCTTATACAAGAGATTACAGTTACATTTATCTTTACTGTTTATTTCCTAATTTGAGAGCCTCATTAAAGGCTCATTCAATGCTCAGTAAAGTTACTGTGCATCTTGTTATTCATATCAGTGGCCCTTGGATCAGATTTTAATAGCTCCATCACTGACATATAATAAATTATGCTTCAATTTACATTGCTTTTCATCAGGGACATTCAGTCTTCACAACTCTACTGTTTAGAAATGTAACTGCAACCTATGGTATAAATTCTCCTGTAATTAAACACATGTGAATAAACACATTCAACTACACATTATATGAGCAATAATCAGGAACACAAAAAGTTATCCTCCACTGTAAGCACTAAGCCAATTACAAATGAAGAAACTCAGGTGCTACCAACATGGAAGTACAGCTCTCTACCTGCCAGCTGTAAGTATTTCTACCCAGCATGGCACACCTCCATACAGTAAGAGCCGATTTGCTCCTGCTGAGCAGCAGGGTATGGAGCTGATGGAGTGAGTCCTGCAGTAACGAAGCTGCACTGCTTCCCGCTCTTTGACAGCTGAGGTTTGTCTCCCTGGTATGGCCTCGTGGTGTGCAAAAATTCATACCGGTACCAGCAGTGCCTGTGGCACAAACACCCAGGAGAAAACAGAACAGAGCATGTGTGGGGGCTGGCATGCTGATGCTTTTAATCAGCATAACTGTATTTAAAGGTTTAAAAGGTCAGACACAACACAACCCTGAAATACAGCCCAAATAAATGAAAATTAATTCAATTTTTCACTACAAGACTTTAGCCAGTGCGCTGCCTTAGATGAAAATGTGCCGATCAGGGCACAGGTATAGAATCAGAAACTCGGTAAGGTTGGAAAAGACCTCAAGATCATTGAGACCAACCTTTAACTGAACATCACTATGCAAACTAAATCATAGCACTAAGTGCCATGCCTAATCATTTCTTAAACACTTCCAGGGATGGTGACTTCACCACCTCCCTGGGCAGCCCCATTCCAAGGCTTAACCATCCTTTCAGAGCAAAAACTCTTCCTGATGTCCATCCTGAACCTCCCCTGGCACAGCACGGTCCTGTCCTCTTGACCTGTTACCAGCTGTATGGGAGAAGAGGCTGACTCCCATCTTGGTGCAACCTCCTGAAAGGCTGTGCCAGATTCCCCTCTCTGTTCCTCAGTTCCTATTGCTTTTGACTACAGGACTATGAAAGTTTCTGGATTGTGTAGTTTTATGTGACAGTTTTGGCTAAAGCTGTGTTGCAATAGGGTTGAAGACCACAGAATCATAGAACAGTCTGAGCTGGAAGGGACCTTGAAAATCATTTGGTTCCAATTTCCCCGCCATGGGCAGGGAACCTTTCACTAGACCAGGTTGCTCAGAGCCCCATCCAACCTGGCTTTGAACACTTCCAGGGATGGGGCACCCACAGCTTCTCTGGGCAACCTGTGCCAGTGCTTCACCACCTTCACAGTAAAGAATTTCTTCCTAAAAGCTAATCTAAACCTACCCTTCTTCAGCTTAAGGCCATTCATCACTACAGGCCCTTGTGAAATATCCCTCTCCGGCCTTCTTGTAAGCCCCCTCCCAAGACGTACTGGAAGATGCATTAGGAAAAACTTCTAATAAGAGAAAACACCTTTAAAAAAATAATAAATTGTGAACCAAACATCTCCCAGTCCATATGACATGTCCTGACTTGCTAGATGATGTAGGGTCTTAACTCTGTCCCAGAAAACTGGTATTCCCTGCCATGACAGAAGATGTGAAGTTTGCTGCATGTCCAGCAACTCGTTCAGGAATGGAGGAAGTAGTGTGATATCAGGTGAGAAACCATCAGAGCACAAATAGCGTAAGTGTGGGGATGGAAAATTCTGTGATGACTCTGATACTGAATGCAGAGGGGAATGCAATGGCCTGAAAAGGTGATCCCATATATCAAGCAGTACGTGATTTTCTGCTTCACTTCACAGACACTGAATGTAGGGAATATTAGTTCATTTGTCCCTGATGCAAAACAGGATTGCTTCTTGCAGAAGGCTTAAATATTTTTAACTCCCTTGGGAAACAAACAGCCTGAACCTAGTATAACTTATATTTGAGAATTCTGCCCCAAATTGTTTTTTTTCCAATAGAAAGATGATTGCATTGTATCACTTGAAAAATGCTCAGAGCACTTATTCAGATGTGCTTTCTGAACAAGTGAAATAAATGCATTTAGTCATACTTAATGCATAGAAGTAGAGATCTTGCATGCCTGGTTTAATTATAACCTTTCAAAATTAAACCAGATCACTTCTTGGAGAAATGTAACAATTCACACGTATTACGCTGGAGCACTAAGAGTACCTGTGCCACTGTACCTGCTGCACCCTGAAGGCAACCCTTACTGACGGCAGAGAAGAACAATACCGGCACACAGTGCTACTTACTTTCTGTCCCAGCATCCCACGTGCTCTTCCTGATGGAGCCACAGTCGGAGCGACAGGGAGACACAGCAGGCAAGTTTGGAGCTACACTGCACACCACCACCCCCCTCCTGGCTGTCAGTATTCGAGGGGACTCAGGATGAAACGTTGTCATCTCCTGGTGCTCCACACCGAGCCCATCCACTATCTTGTCCAGGTTATTCCGTGAGTCACTCTGGAAGCATGGGGTATAGGCCATTGGCCTCACGGGCACCTGTGGAGGCCCAACCTCTTGGTAGATGTTTCTGCTGTCTCCACTGTTCCTGATGTTCTTGAATTGGATGCCATTGCTCTTGTTGAGCAGGGCCGCAGTAGCCGGATCCTGTACAAGCGTGATGTTGTTGCGGGAATAGTTCTTCCTGAAAACTTTCTTTCGAAAAATGATGAAAAGAACAATTAACACAAATATGACAAACAGGACCACGGCTATGCCTATCAGCTCCTCCTTGCCAACGTAGGAATGCCCAGCTTGTATATTGGGAACCACCACGGGGCGAAGACCGCAGTACTGACCCACATAGCCAGGGGTGCAGTTACACAGAAATGAACCAAAGATGTTGACACAGGAGCCACCATTTTCACATTCTTCTCTTTCACACTCGTTGATGTCTTCTTCACACCTTAAAAGAAGAAAAGAAGAGTCTGGAATCTGGAGAACATCTAGGAAGCAGTCCCGCTTGTGCACGATGCCTTAACTTCTCAAAGAGGTGCCATTAGTTAACACCTTGTGGTACCTTGCAAATTATCTTATTATTTCATATTATTTAATGGCATTTAATTTTTTCTACAGCTATTCTATGGTTTTTTTTAAGACAATAAAATGGAAATATCAAGAAGGAAATAAGAGTTTAAAGCATCTGATAGATATCAAGAAGGAAATAAAACATCTGATAGGAAAAGGCTCCCTGACCCTAATGACACTTACTGAATGTAATAGGGAATCTGCTTTTTTATATTGTTTTTGGACTAACCCATGAGTTTCAATACCAAATATTAGAGGAGGATTCAAGGAGAAGATAGTTGAGAAAAAAATATAGTAACATCAGAGCATGAAGAGAAGAGAAGAGAAGAGAAGAGAAGAGAAGAGAAGAGAAGAGAAGAGAAGAGAAGAGAAGAGAAGAGAAGAGAAGAGAAGAGAAGAGATATACTGACTATGTAAAATTATTTAGGTCTGGAGATAAAATAAACAAATATTAGAGAGGTGGGGGAAAAAAAAGAACTAGAACCATGAAGAGAGATGATAATTGGAAAGAACAAGAGGTAGTAAAATGCAGAGGAAAAAGTACAAACAGTAGACAAACCAGATAAGAAAAAAAGCATGTTGATGGGCAGCTCGTAATTTTCTCTGTCTACACCAAGTATATGATCAAGGTAGGGATTTTAAAAAATGACTGCAATAAATTAGCCTTTTATGTCAGGGCTAAGGTGACTAAATAATTGATTCATTTTCAAAACAAAGATTACACAGCAGCTTCCACAGCTTTTACGAGATTGCTCAAAAAGTTAGCAGCACTTAGATAGGTATATCTGAGAGAAAACTGTCTTGAGATAACATCCTGAATCAACAATTTGGAAGAGTAAGACCAGAAAAAACATTTCTGAGCATGCAAGTCTCAGGGATTTCTCAGTTGTCATTAGCTTAGACGTGAAATAAGTCCTGAGGTTGGGGTTATTTTTTGCGAGGTGAATCATAGCTTTTGGGTACAAAATGCCTGATCAAAAAGTCCACCATCACTGAGCCAAAAAGCTCCCACTGCCCACCTGGGGAGGGACACTTACGTTACTCCTGTCAGGCCATTTTTGCAGTTGCAGATGAAAGCATTGCCGATGGGATCACATGAGCCTCCATTCCGGCAAGGATTTGGGAAGCAGGCTGTGATCTCTGACTCACAATTCCTTCCTGTAAACTGGGAGAGGCAATTGCAATGGTACCCTGGGAGGTGAGGGACAGAGAGAGGGAAATTAGACTCCTACCACTGAGTCTGTCTAAAAGCAAGAGGACTCATTTGGCTGCTTTACACCAAAAAAGAAATTGTACTGTGGGGGCAAGGGGATGTTTACACTCATTCTGGTCTGTCCGTGTGGTCCACACTAATGCTAGTCAAGAGTTTGTTTATCTGAGATACCCGGACAATCAGAGCTCAGGTCTATAACCAGGGATCAGAGGAATTGCTGCAGCCCACACCATCCTAATTGTCATGATTCAGGTAAGAATAAGAGTCATCCATGAACACCTTTCATAACAAAAAATATTCTAGATCAAGGATGTATTTCCCAACATTTTTGAAAATGTTTGCTGATAGTGGCAGTCTGCTCTCCTTTTGAGGCCTCACTGAGGAACAAATACATCAGCTGAGAGCTTTTCCACCTCTGCCCTTTACAAGGACGACACAATGGGGACGTGACAGTAATAAAACACCAGTTTTATAAAGTGCATCATCAAGGCAGAAACTATAAACTTCAAAATACCATCTGACCTGGGCAATGCCAGCCCTAATCAGAGCTGATTATGTTCAGTGTATGACATCAAATTCTGATTAATCACTGACTGCAATACATCAGACATAACAACACTCAAGTGGAGGGGGACCCTCTTGGGGATTTAAGTTCCATTTCTGTTTTTTGCCAACACAGGAGCAAAATCAAAATAAATAAAAAAAAAAAAAAGGGTTTTAAACACATCAGTTCACCCTGCCAAATATCAAATGACAGATTTCTTTTTTCCTTTTCCTCTCCTTGTGATTTCATATGGCATTGTGCCATTAATAAAAGCCTTATTTAAGGTCACAAAGAAATCCTGTGAGGCAGTGCATCTCTTAGTGTTGTGAACTAGAAATCCGAGTGCTTTCTCGCTTGAAAAGAGCACGGAACACGTAGGCTGTGAAAGCCATGAGACGGTCCTTGAAAACAGAAGACTCCTAAGTTAGAGTTGTCAAACTAGCAAAATTTTCCTGGACATCTGTAAAAAAAACTTTGGCTGATCTTTTAAAAAGCTCCTTACATAATCCAAATGTCCTAAACAGATGTGCAGGCAAGGTTCAAGCTCCAGTTACGGGGTTCACATACTTGCTGAATATAGCATATTAAGCAACTGAAACAAGGAACCTTCCTGCCATTAATATGGCTGCAGTTTGAGCTGAAATGGTTGAGTGCAGCTCAATTCAGTGTCAAAATTATTGGCAGTCAAGCTGATGTAGTGGAAGTATAATCTCTCAGTGGTGAGCCTTTTAAACATATTTTTAAAAACTTTCTATATCTATACATCCGGAAAAAAACCTCAAATACTTGTTTTAAAAGTTACTCTTTCTGCAGACACGGCACGAATTTCCAGCACAATTACAAAGAAAAGAATTTCATGGAAACAATATGGAAAAGCCCAGTGGAGGCATAAGGGAAAAGCAATTCTACATTAAGACTCCCACATCCTTTATGTCCTATATGGTTCAATTCGCCTTGTTCAGTTACTCTAATTGAATTCTTTCATGAGGACAGGCTTTTGAGAATAAACTTGGAACTAGACTTGCTGGCATACTCAGTCAAGAGTCCAATACTATTTAATTGAAGATAAATGAAATAGATACTCAAGTATCACACTGTTTCATTGTCCTGCTACAAGAAGGGAGACAGACACACTGATCTTTCCAAGGTTACAGAGTTAGTAAGATAAATTATTCAACTTTGAGGCTTCCCAGAAAGCAAGTTTAGTCAGCGTCAGCAAGATGGGATTATTTCTTTTTGTGTCTTAAAAATATCTCACTCAGACAATGTGAACAGCTTTCTGGACCTATAGAGATCTGGGTCTGAAGAATCAAACCTGTGACTGTAGGTAGAATTCACAGCATGAATAAATAAAGCTTCCTTTTTATGACTGAACAGTGACATCTATAGTTCAAAAATTTACAGTAATGTTTTATATGTTTTTTACAGTCTCAACGAGTTTAAATGAAAGGAGAATGCTCAATTCAAATATAAACCACTTTATTCATAATCAATTCTGTTGCCTTACATAACAGCAGAATATATATGTAACTCTATTTGTTATCTGATATTTTATAAACCTCCATAACTAAAGTGATGCTAAAAGCCAAGCTTCTGTTGTTTCTTAACTAAGTTCTTAGATGCCAATCATTTTTAAGACAAAGCCTTTGAACCAGTTTTTTTTCATGTCTTGTGTTTGTTTCAGCTGACTAAGTTCTAGGTTCTCATTCTGTAATATATTCTGTTTACATCTGTTCATTGTAGAAAACTTGAGAAGTATTGATTTGATTTAAAAAGATACTTTTACCACCAACTATAAAAGGAACATGGATTTATGCATTTTATACTAAGAGGAGATGAAACTGAATGCACCAGATGGGTCAGAGCCCTGTCCGGCAGTGTATGAACAGGACCAAAATAAAAGTCTGCTTCTGAAAGCCTATATTTTTCACCAAATTTGATTTAATGAGGGTAGAACACATATCAGATGTAAGAAGACTAAAGTATTCACTATAGATTTAAAGTATCAAAGGTAGAAATAAAAAAGGCACTAAAACAAGACAGTGTTAAATTACCACATTTATCACTGGTGTTTCCCCTTGTTGGATTCCCTGCCATACACCTGCCAAGTCCAAGCCACTGGCAAAAGACACAGGACACACATGCTCAGAGCTGCAGAGCTGCAGACCCGGCAGGTCTCCAACACAGCAAAGCATATGTCAAAATTCATGGAGTAGGGAAGAGAAGAGCTGATATGATGGCTCCGTAGACAGCATATAGCAGCTCAGCCAGAAGACCTTCCAGACCTTTAATCCTTCTCCAAACATCTCAGCAGAGGCTGTAATTTTGCCTGCCACTGCACACTTTAGCCACATGGCTATGGACAAAGGTAAATTGTAAAGAAAATCCTTCTGGTTGGGAGTGCATCTTGGGTCTAATAAAGAACTTTTATTATGCTCTTAATTTAATATCCTGGTAATGTACCATTAATTTCTTCCCTCCTGTTTAGAACAACAAGCAAACTTATATTCAAGGATGAGAAAAGGCTCAGTGCCCTGTCCTCTCAGCAAGGGATGAAAAAACTCTTTTAAGACATTTAAGGCTTGATCCTGTTTACAATGAAAGCACTGAAGTCTTGGCAATTCATCACTATTTAAGATGATACAGTCCATCTGAGCTTCCTCCAAGAGGAATGAATATTTCATTCCCAGAAATGTTGATCTGCATTCTCCAAGGCAGCAAATTTTGTGATGTCACCACTGTATTTCTTCAGAGGAAATCAGCGGAAAAAGATAGGAAGTTCTGGAAAACACATTCTGCAATGCTTCTACGGCGGGACCACAACATCCTCAGCATGTGCCATAGCAACATGTACAAAAAGCTGACCTAAGAGCAACAACAAGCTATGAGCAACAATACAGCATTTTTTAGGCTGTATCTACATTAACAAGTCCTGCAGTGGGTCTGTGGAGCAGCAGCAGTGGGTCTGTGGAGCCAAAGAGCTGGTGCTGTGGATCCAGCACCCCCAGAGTGTGCAGCTCAGGGCTTTGGGACCAGCTGTCTTCCAGCTCAGCCCAGTCCTGCCCTCCGAGATTGCCTCTCCACAGTGGGAAGTGAAGCACAGGGAGGGATGATGATCAGAAGATTCGCATCAAAGGTCATTCATGACCTAAAACATGATGTAGACATAGGTCTACACATTGTCTTGGGCTTAATGGTTTTTTTATAAGGCTTCTCTCATGCTCTTTAACTAATGTGAGTACTGAGTAAACTACACGGTTAAATCTTACCTTCTCACTGTGACTCAAGCAGCTTCTCTCACTGCTCTCTTGGAATGTCCCTATCCAGAAGAAAAGGTCTTTTTCATCGCAGACCTCACTGAAGAGCAACATGCAGTAAGCCAGGATACTACACCGGCTCCCTGCCTATACCTATGTTTGCTTGGCACTTAAGAAGCAGAGGCAGTGGCACAAGGCAGGCACGGTGCCATCAGCAGATGGGGTGTCGTTACGTAGCGAACATTTCTGTTGGTAGCGTTCCAGCCTGAGCATCTGAATGTCTGTCTATCCTAAGGTTTACTTGGCTTTATTAAAGAGGATGCTCCAAACTGCTGCCAATTTTTTTTCCTGAACATGTGTACACTCCTGTTTCTATCTATCCCATGCAAGAGAGGCTGGCTTTTATCTGTTAATGTGCTTTGGCTTTTCCATTTGTCTCTCTGTGTAGTTTCTCTTCCTGCTGTGCAGCTAGATCTGACAAACTTGATGTCCAGAAACAGCTCTGCCCTTGGCATTGACGACATAGTGTTACATAGCAGGTTAACTGATGAGAATTACTGAAGGTGAAGAGGACCTCTCCCAGCATTTGTATTTTGGTAGGTCTATAGTCAAACCAGGCAACCTTCAAGAAGTGTGTGTTCTTCAGCCATACAGTCCTGCCACTCCCGATTTAACTTATCTGTCTTCAAACAGATGATTGCCTCTTTCCACTTGCTGGTGTGAAAATGAACCTCAGTCTTTGCTGAACCAGTGCTTTCTATGAGAGGACTGACATGGATGTGCTTTGAAAGTGTGAATTTAAAACCAGACGCCTAGAATCATAGCTATAAAAAAGATTAAACACCCACAAAATTTCTGAAAAGCCTTAAAAAATTAATTGATGTGCATTTAGTATACTCACATCACAGTATTCTGGGCTGTTTGAGTGTGTGAAAAAGAAAGATCAAGAACATTAGTAAGACCAGGTCAGTTCTGTGGTATTAATACACTAATTTTCCCCTTATTTCTTTCTTATGAACTACCTGATCCTCAAAACCAGACGTGAGTCATGCTGCCAACAGCATTTAAAACATGTATTAAACCCACCACCCAAGCGCCATGTTGTATTTTCTCCTCCCTTTGGATTACAACTCTGTTCATGAAAAAAAAAAAGAATAGAAGAAAAAGTGAAGAGTGGGGAAAGCAATGACTTTGTGTCCTCACACACTGCCCACAATGCTTGACTCAGTAGATATTTCTGCTCAAATGCTTCATGTTCAAATAAAATCGCCTACTCATATAAGCCATTTACTTTAATCAAAGCCAGATGTATATAGGACTGATCAAATTAAAAGGAAGTAACTATACTTATAATTGCAGGCTTTACAAGCATGAGGTTTCTCTCTGTGGTTGAAAACCTTGGTGCAGTCTTTGCATGTGATTACAGTAAAGCTTTCTATTGCTGAGATTGCTCATGCTGTTACTCATGCAGATAAACATACATTTACTATTGGCAGCCCTGGAAGTGCCACACTATTATTAAGGCTGTGTGACATTTCCCATTTTAAGACCTCATATTCAGCAGCTTACAGCTTAACCACACTTCAAACACTTGGTTGAATCTTCTCGGGAAATTTCAGTTCAAAGAGCCAAGCTGTTTCTGAAAGTCATGCCGTTTGTCAGGTTTCAAAATGCTAACTTTCTTTAAAAATAGCTTTACTGACCCATACTGATGGATAGGAACTGAAAAGTCTGGAAGAATGTGGCTTGTACTTCAGGGCTGTGGTTTCCACTGTCTCCCAAGAAACTTATTCTAAAACTGAGTATGTGTCTTCCTGCTACGAGTCTCCTGAGCTGTCAGACCTAGTGAGTGCTCATCTGCCAGCCCTATTTAAGCATGCACTGGATCTCCCCATGGGGCCTCTGGACACACAGCCCCCCTCTTGAACCACTGGCATCACTGGGCAAACACTGCTGCCATGAGAGCAAGCAGAGGTTCATGTCGTGCTTGCTTTCTGCTGGCTCAGAAACCAGAGTTTGAAAGCAGAGAGGCTTTTCTGTTCTCTTGGGAATCCTTATATGAGCTGTCTGTGCTCTCTCACACAGGCTGAGATCCCCATTCTTCCCTGTTCCATATGCAGAGAGGTCAGGCAGAAAGAGCCAGTGTGGGTCAGCTCAGCCTTGTGCCAGCCCTGCTTTGGAGCAAGACCTCTGTGGTCAGTCCTGAGCTCTGTGCAGCCCAGGCACAGCCCGGCCCTGCGCCAGGCGCTTCAAAGCCGCTGGGAATGCATCCATCCAAATCCTAACAGCAGCGGCACAGACACACTCCTGGTGCACACAGAGCACCGCTTTAGCAATTCCCCAAACAGGGCCACGATATGACCCTATTCCTGTAACCACAGGATGAGGGAAAAGGTAATCGAGGCTGCTTTTTATTAATGGTGAACAGGGCAGTAGGCATTTCTACTGAAAGGAAGATCTCATAACAGGAACACTGCTACAGAGGTTTGTGTTGTAGATGTTCAATTTATGCAAATTATATGTAAATTAGACACGGCCTCTTTGACTTCTGGTATGTAGCCAGCAACTCTTTCATTTTATAATGTTGGGTAACCTTTGCTTGACTGTTTTCTTCCTAAGTTAGCTATAAATCTCAGCTTTCTTTTCCTCTCTCCTAATTTTCTTGTAAAGCACAGTAGGTTGTCCATTACAAAAAGGATGTTAACAGTATATGAAATCTGCTTTGTAAAATTCAAATTAGAGGATGTATTTATGAAAACAAATCTTACGCCAAGTACTCTCTGTTTAGGAAAAGGAACATTATTCTCCAAAAACTTAAAAAGGAGGATAATATCATAGAAAATATTAGTCAAGAGATCCTGATGCTACTGAATGCCCTGAGACTGAGAAAAGGACCTTTGTTTGGTATATTTTTGCATTCCTCCAATCACCAAAAAAAAAAAAAAGCTGCCGTTTTCATTCTTAAGAAAATTCTTTAAAAAATAAAGAGTTGTTTTTTTTTTCTATTTTAAATGGAAGTCAGCTGCTAACATCTATGTCAGCAAGTGCAATGGTTGATGGTTCTTAAATGCACATCGCAATTTGTGGCTCTGCAACTAGGATTTGCAATGCTGTTGGACTCTTGTGCTCTTAGTATTTAATTACGTGGCCTTTCTGCATATGGAGGACACCAACAACAGAATTGCTTTGCCTAGTGGAAGCACAAATGCCCACGCCTTCTCGTTATGGGCTGGGCTGTAGAACCGCCGACATACAGTCAGGGCCCATCGCACTGGAATTATGGCTTTATAACAATCCTTTATTTACACACACTGCTGAGACAGTAAAAACAGCAAACAGATTTTTTGAAGGCAGGCAGCCAAAACATCCCTGCAGGGCACATGCCCCTCGCCGAGGCAGGAACACAGGCAAGTTAAATCAGTTCTGTGACTGCCTTCCAGCAGAGAATTTTGTTGACATGAAAATGGTATTTGTCATTCCAGTAATAAGATGGGTCCAAACTTCAGTGCCGCTCGTTTCTGCCCTACCCCGTGTCTCCCCTCAGTTCAAACTGGCATGCACATGGCGCTGGGAAAAAAAGAATTAATATAAAGAGTTCTGTTAGAAAGGTTTCAATTTACCCATCATGCGATTGCTGAGCAATACTGTAAATAGACTCAAATAAAATCAATAGAAGGACCTGTTCTCATGCTTCCTAGGATGTGAGATGAACGGTTAACCTCATTTATTAAGTATGGACTCTGAATCAAAGCCATCACACATACGTTCCTGTACATACTACAGCCATATTTCCTCGGAATTTCAGTAATCATGCTTAGCAATTCTTCCAGTGGTTGCAACACCCTTCTGTCTCAGAATGATTTTCTTTTGCCCTTGTTGTGCAGCCCTACTTTTCTCTCCTTCCTTTGGTAAATAAAGATCCTTAAGGACAAACACACACACAGCAACATTTCTCCTCATGCCCCACAACGCATCCTGGATTGCCAGGGCTGTGCTTCATCCTCCCAGCTGTCCTCCCATCTCTTTCCATCAACAGCGAAGCTGATAGCATCACTGATACATCATTTGTGATAGCATGGGAGAAGAAGTGGTTGAATCAAAGCCAGAGATCCAGAGGAGATGCTAGCTGAGACAGCCCAGCATGGATAAATCCACATTGTCAGGACTTACTTTATAAGGGTGGGGCTATCCAACTGAGAAACTTATCACAGTTTTGCTCAGATCTCACCACATGTCAGTCTTGAACTGATCAGAAGTTTAGGCCTAAAAAATCTGTGTGGTGGAGGGGACTCAGAAAGGAAATATGAGAGCCAGGCTTCAAGTAATGGAAAACAGAAAAAATAACTATGGGTGAAGGGAACTGCATGGACACATTAAAGCAGAAAGCCCTGGGACAGTGGTTAAATGCTCCATAAAACAAGAGTTTAGCGGGAACTTCCCTAGGGAACCATGACCAAAACCCACTGACAGTAAGTGGATGGAAAGCTCTGAACTTGCAGAAAACATCTCTGTTGAGCAACCTCCTTTTCAGAAGAAGCTTTATTCTGCCAGAAAAGGTGTGCAATGCTGCATGCTAATACAGTATGGGGAATTGGAAAGGAAACTCCTTAACTGCAGAGACAGAACTGCCTGAGAGGGAATGTTCTACATGTGCGCCATTTGGTTTTCTCCTGCTAACATGCTGACTGTTTTGGTAACTTCTGCAGTGCAGTGAGTCACTGGTATCAAATCACACAAACCACCACGTAACCACTGGATAGGAAACTCCAACACAAGCACAGTTTAAATCAATGCCCTATAAAATTTGGATAATATTACCTAGACCTTAGAGCACTCAGGCCTCCAAGAAAGCTGTAAAATACAGTTCACGGGGGTTTATAATGGGCCCAACTTGCTATTTTCCATGCAGACATGTAATCAAATTACTCACTTACAAAAGGACGAAGGTGTTTGTGGACAGCTCAGTAATTATTTGTGACAGCCTCGGAAACAGAGTAAGGCAACACTGCTGTTGCATCTGTGATGGACGTTTGAAATCACCATCTTTGTGTACAGCCCTCACTGCTGTAAGGATGCTGTAAATGGATCCTGAAAAATCCAGCTGAACATTACAGTAATTGTAATTCTATTGGTTTCTATAGAAATAGGATTATCCTAACAGCCAATAAATCAATTTCCTCCTGGAACACTAATGCAATAGGAAGGGCCACCATTTCACTGTTATTTATAGAGCAAACAGCTTTTACCCAATTTGCAATACCTATCAGAGTTTATAGAGTTCATGAGATTTTTCAAGCATGTTGCTGCATAAAACCATCTCTAGCAATAAATTACAGAGGAAAATGGGGAGGGTGAAACCCATAAAGTAATGAAAGCATTTACCACCAGATGGCACAGCAGTACAGGTGCCGCCGTTCTGGCAGGGATGTCTCTCGCAGGCATCGGGATAAAGGACGCAGCCCAGCTTCAATTCCGTCAGGCCAACCACTTCTGCGAAGCTGCTGCGCTTGTTCTGGAGTGGCAGCTCATTGTTATTTAGGACTACTGAGTCCAGGCAGCCCTGGAAGCCGCTCAGGACCTGCGTTGTCCTCTTGTCAGTCAGGCTGCGGACGTTATCCACTTGGACCTGGGCACCAAAGTAGACGGAGCTGTCTGTGCTGAGCGTCTGGAAGTAGAGGGGGGCTTTGCGGCGCTCCACGTAGCTGTCGTCCAGGGACAAGCTCGTGAAATTGCGGTTCAGCTCCAGGAAGACCGAATGCCAGCTTCCATCATTGACGGCCCTGCCAGAAATTCCCAGGATTCCTGGGCCACTTCCGCAATCCAACTGGAACCAGAGTTTGCCATCGACAATCTGCAGGAGGAAAACAGAAACCAAACCTCTTCAGGCATTCAGCCGTCTCAGAATACGCTCTCACAGAGAATCTTGAAGCACAGAGAACTTCTAGACAATCTCTGCACACTGTTAAAGCTGCTCTCCTACACGACACTAAAATAGCAAAAAGCTGTGCCTTTATCATCAGCAAAAAAAACATAAGGTGGAAAAAAACAGCTTACTCTGAATTTGCCCAAAGCCAATTACTGCAGGAAAACTGAAAATATAGAAAATCATATGGGTGCAGAACACAGGCAAAAACTGGGATAATTATATGTTCTACTGAACAGGATATGGACTTGAGGACCCTTGTTCTGCTCTTGGCTCTGCTGTTGAACAGCTGTGTCTCTCTCAGCAAGCCCAAGAGCTGTGATTCTGCTCCCAGTGGTTGACGTTACCAAAAGAATGGTCAGGGCACAGGATCACCTCTTAGGGTTTGAGTGACTTGTGGCAAAGTCAATGGCCACACTTTCAGCTGGTGATGTTATGTACTCTGCTCATGCACACATCCTGTGCTTCTGTAACCTTTAGGAGCATATCAACGAGGTGTGGATTTGTCCCTAAACATCATTAAGTTCAGTTTCTCTAATTACACCAGTAAGACACCGGCTGACTAAAAGTCAGTTATTTCCCAAAGATGCTACAAAACCTGCTCTGTGTGTATGTATCTCATGCTGTGATGATGGATTTGGAGAGTTCGTCGGGAATTTGTCACTCTCCCTCCTGTCCCTCACCCATCCCAAGTCCTGGTAAAGGGAAAATCTGTGCTAGTCTGCTGGGGCAGGTGAAGTGCAGAGTGAGGGAATAGGTATGAAGTGCTCCTTTCTTGATTAGTGTTTTAACCAAAGATTTTTGGTTTCTCTTAACAGATGGCAGGTAAGTTTAAAATGCATGACAAAGTTGGAAATAATTTCTTACGACACATTAATTGGATTCAAGTTCTCTGAAAGCTCGTGCAAGTATTTTACCTTTATGTCATGCTCTAGGAAGTATTTATTTCTGCAAACTCCATTTTAAGACAGTTCTGCCGCATTATTTATCCCCTTGAAAAGTTCAGGTGCTGTGTCATTTTTCATCCTTCCAGGCAGCTCACATTGTCCTCTCACTGGTGTTTCTGTTACAGAGTCTAACTGCTCCCCCCAGAGAGAGCACAGCTGTCAATGCAAGAACCCCAAAGAGCTTTGGTGGCCTGCTGAACTGGCATGGCGAATGCAGATGTAAGGATGCTGCAGTGTGTCTATCTGCCTTTGGCCATTTTTGGCCATTTCTGGCCATTTCTAGCATGAACAGTCTCGTTAGCTGGAGACAGCCCTTGGCATGTGACTGTGTGCTCAAACTCGTCTCAGCCAGGCTCCCCGATGCAGCTCGAAGGTAAACGGGAAACTGTTAATCTACAGGAGCAGACTGTGCTGTCGTGTCATGATCAGCATTTTACGTCCTTGGAGGCTGACAAAACTGCCTGGAGAAAAGTTAAGGGTAAAATCTTGAGATCTGTAGATATCTGGATTTCCTTCTCCTTTGCAAATGCTTGGTTTCTTGACTGGCTGAATCTGAACTGTACCTCAAACCAAGACACACTGGGCAATCAGGACATAAACCACGATACTCCTTCGCTCAACAATTGCTCGGCAGTGCGGACACAGAGGTGCTAAGCATGAGGCAAGCTCCCTGTAGATTCCAGCTGCCCACTTACTCTGCATGGTATGAGGGGGTATAGAGGAATGAATACACACGTAGAAGGAGCCAAGGGAAGGAGCTAGAATTAGCCCCTGCTATGAACAACTGGCTGTTTTGAAGTCCCTGATCTGTAGGATGTAATGAAACTGAGAAGAAATCAGATCTGTGACTGTAATACATGCTTAAGGGATGGATGTTGCTTGGCACGCCTACAGCTCAATCAAATAAGGCTAATGGATGTATACAAGAATGAAATAAGGCTAATGGATGTATAGAACAATGAATGTGGATCATTTTTCATTAAAAACCATTTTCTTACAGGACTCAAAACTCAGCCGTAAACAGTTTCTGTAGATTGAAATTAGGTCTGTTAAAGCATATTCTCAGGAGGAATCTTGGTAAACAAGATGCCCTGATAAACAGAGAATTTTTTCTTTCCAGAGATGGAGCAATAGTTTCTTTCCTCCATGTGCAACAAAATAGTCCAAAAACCTTGAAGGTGCTGCTCAGAAAGTGTGGTCTGTCTCACCAGGAATAAAAATCAAACAGAAAAAATGCATGCCAACATGTTACACTTTGAAAAACAGGCATCACTGGATAAGCAGATAACTTGCTGCTTACTCAAAAGGCTTTTTCCCATGGAAACTCTTCTACTGATTGTGTATAATATACATATACCTCCCCTATGACTACTTATGCCCTGAAGGACCTACTGCCTGCATGTCTATTACTCTTACTCACAGAACATGTTTTTCCAATTATCTTTATAAATATAACACCACATTTGAGCACCTGGGATAAATATTACACCATTTGTATACAGGAAACTATGATCTAAAAGATTTGCCATTAAAATATGTTTTATACATCTTTCTCATCCACTTTTATTTCTTTTTACCAGCAGATGATCTGACATACACAGTAAATCTATAATGTCTGAAGGGTTAAGTTTCCTTCCTGTTATTGAAGAAACACAAGTAACCTCTGCCTAGAGTGAAAGATGGAAAGGATGGTCTGACGCTTACAGTACTAGCCTAAGACATGACAGATCTGCATGGGAATCCACACTCTGCAACATTCTTCCTCTGAGATCTCAAGCAAACCATTAGCTTCAGGTCTCTAGCAGTAAAAGAGGAGTAACGTCATTTCCCTACCTCACACCACTGCTTTATGGATACATGCATTAAAGACTGTGTGACATGCCCAGATACCCCTAGCAGTGGGACCATAAAAGTACTTTCATTAATCAGATGGTCACAGCCTTGCTGTAGAGGGGCTGGGAGGAAATATTTGTCCCCGGATGGACCTCGAGGAGGAGTAGGAAGAACAGGAAGAACTGGCAAGGAGTAGATGCTGCAAAGGGCCCCACTCTTGACTACTCAGCAGCTAGACTGGCCAGGCAGGGAGGAGAAGGTTCTTCCACTTAACAGGTAAAATTGCTGTCCCCACTCCTAAGTGCAGAGAATTCAGCCATCATTTAGCAATTAATCCCTGGTGTTCCTGTGACTCCTTGTAACCACTGAGATGTCAGAGTCACTGCTCAGTCCTCAGAGGGGGTTCTTTGATTACAGCCTGGACCTCAGTACCAAGAAAAGCTGAATTTCAAGCTAACTGAGGGACATTCAAGCAAAAAGTATGGACATCCAATGAATATCCAGGCTCTTGTCCAGGCTCAGCAGTTATCCAGGCAATAACCTCAGTGGGATGATGGCTGCTCTGGTTGAGAGTTGGTAGCATCACTGTCAGTCCAGCACTGAACATGTGGCATTGCTTTTTTTATCTATCTATGTGGTGCAACACAGCAGAGAGCCTGAGTTGTTCCATCTCACAGCAGATGTACGCAAACTTTGTAACCCCTCACTAGTGCAGCCCATGGCACCAGCAGAGACCCTCTGCACCATGAAAGCAGAGAGACACTGCTTCATCCTAGCTGGGCAGAGAATTCCCACAAAGCTTCCACTTCCCAGAGCTTTCTAGGCTCAGGGTTTACTTACAGTCTCAGTTATAACAACTATGACAGGGAGGTTAATGTACACTTAAGCATATATGCCACAAGATTCCTCACCTGTAGAGAAGTAAAAAGAACAGAGAAGACTCCAAAAGCTGATGCAATCTGTCCCATTTCAACAGTTCCATTCAGTGAGCAGAATGGACCCAAACACATACTGTAAATTATATTAGAATATTATTCTGGCTAAGATGTTTAGCTAACATCCATATTTGTGTATCAGCATAGGTAATAAAATGATCAAATGGTTCTTCTGAGACCACCTCCAGCTCACACAGTCCATCTGCAGTCAAACACCATGGATACAGCATGCTGCCTCCTAATCTATCTGGGGAAATATTTTGTTAGCCGAATTGCATTTCAGGTTCGTTTGTGTAAAACGGTGTATTTAATTAAAATATTACTTCTTTCAACTCCAGCCACAACTGGGATCATATCCAAGCTTCAGTCCTATCCAGCATAAGCCATGCAGCAGTAATGCATTAAAATGTATAATACACACTTAACTAAACCACACAAAATTTCACATTAACTGCCTGGATAGAAGAACATACACTTGCCTTTTACCATTTAGCAGCTATATTTATGGCATGATGGGAAAGTCCTTCTTTACCTATTTTTAATCCTTAAAATTTCACAAAACAAGATGAATCTCCATTATACTCCTGGGGGAAAAAAAAAGGAATTCTCTTCTGCAATGGCCTTGTAATACTTTAAATGGTTAAATCTTACTTTTCCCAGTTAGCTGCTACATAGGTAGAAAAGAAATGGTGGTACTGTTTTTGGGACATGCAATCTTTCCAAAAGAAAAAAAGCCAACACTGACCTGCATCTCATTTTGCTTCAATTGCCTTAAAAGCAAGAGCATGCAACCAAAAAAAATGGTCAGCCTCTCAAAATCGATGGATGAGTTGCCTTATTTGAAACAGCTGAATAAATAACACCCTTATTTTATTATATCAATACAGTGTAGCTGGTAGGCTTTCAGCAAAGTAGGAGACAAGCAGTTTGCTCTATGGAATTGATTATTCATCCAGGAAGGACACTGTGTCATGATTATGAAATATTTCCATCCCTGGAGTTATCACAAATGTATGAGCTCCCCAAATTAAGCTGGTCATCTAAACACCGAAAAGCATATTGCAGCATTAATGTTTAAACAGACTGCAGTGGCAGAGACTTGCTTCAAAACAATCAATGCCACTGTATGCCCCAACAGAACAGGTGTTTTCTGCCTGTCTTCCCACGGGCTCATACCTTGTGGGTCTAAATTTCTTCTACGTCTGCCTTTATCTGAAGCTCAGTGATGGTGCTGGGCCCTCTGGTGCTAATCCAGCAGATACTTAAGTAGATGCTTAAAATTAAGGTATGTGAATAGTTCCAATTGCTTTCAAATACAGGAAGTTAAGCAAGTGATTAAGTGCTTTGCTGGAGTGATGCCAGAGTGCTCAAAAGAACACAGGATTTCATCCCTTATCCTCTATTTGGAAAGCTTCTCCTCATGTTTAATTTAATTGAAAGCAATGCTCAAATGGTAACAACTTCACATTTATAGACCTCTAATTAATTTGCTTAATGGCCTAATTTCTGAGTGCCTCCCTACCTCCCAACATATGTACCTGGTTAAAGGAAAAGAAGGAAGTCTTACCTCTGGTTTACAAATGAAAAAAAAAGTGTTTAGAAAGTCCAAGTGTAATTACTTGAAAACATCAGGTCCCCAAAGTGCAGCCCCTCAGTCAGCTGCCATCCCTTAAGAGACCTGATAGGGCTGAATCCCTTGAGCATGATGCCATTTGTCTGCCACAGAGCACTTTTTTGAGAACTTAGCCTGATATTCCTTGGCTAAAAGACCTTCACAAACTAAACTGACAATTCCTGATCTTTTAAGTGATACCATTTCTTTAAAAAAGTATGCTGAATATAATGATTTTGTTTCCTTTAAACCCCATGCATGCAGAAGGCCAGGGCCACACCTGGGAAAAGGACATATACACTGCAACAGTGAACCCTGCCCTACTTAAAAGCTGAGCATGAGGCTTTGAGAAGGTAATTCCTTATGTCTTCCTACTCTCAATGCACAGGAGAAAGCAGAGGCTTTGCATCCATACACGACTCTGGACCTCACTCATGGGATGAGGTCCGACGCATTCAGATGAGGTTCAGCTGCATCTGAAGCTCTCTACTTTCTCTTTCTTTGGTTCTTAGACCTAGGAAGCAAAACAGCTTGACATGGAGGTTGCTCACTGAGATTGGAGCACAATAACCACAGCTCTTGTCGCTGATCCTTGAAGTATTAACTCAGCATCTTTCAAAGCAAAATAATTAGGTGATTGTGTGAAGTGGTGACTGAAAACATGAGTCCTACCTCACAACTAAAAACTCAATTCAGGTGGTTGCAATGAGGAGCTCTCTTACTGGTTTGGTTTTTTTGTTGTTGTTTTGTTTGTTTCTGTCTTTTGTTTTCATTCGGTTTTGGGGTTATTGGGGTTTTTGGGGGGGGGGTTTGTTTGTTTGTTCGTTTGATTTTTAGGGGTTTTTTTGTAGCAATAGTAGTAGCATCAGTAGCATTTTGACTCAGTTGTCTACAACCCGGGCACACTGTGATCCTTAACAAATGAGAGCTTTATACACAAAACTCTAGCAAAATCTCCTATCACCATTCTAACTCCAGCTCAGGCCATCTCTGTATCATCTCCTATTGTTTTCAAGTGGCACCTTCCACCAGGGCCTTTTGTTTTTTCCCAGGTATTTTTTGAAATTACAAAATTGCAAACATTACCTACTGACATATGCTAAGAGCAAGCATGACGAAGACTTCAAAGAAGGTCTTCCAACCTGCAGTTTTGCTTGGGTTTTTTTAACAAAAACATATGCTTGAAAGTTCAAACTGCATTTCTATGCATCTCAAAGCAGAGGTTAATTGTCTTGTACAAATCTGAACAATGCTGATAGTTCCTGGTGAATGACAGACAGTACTCTTGCTCATGAAACATTTCAGTCTAACAGCTATAAAATTATTTGCTGCTCATGAATAACTCATCTAGCCACTTCAACATTATCTAAGTATTCAGCCAAGACTACCCTAAAGACTGCAAATACAGACACGAAAGGCTCTGTGCCATTTCTCCCACTGCTGAATTATAGAATGTGGCTGAGTTACAAAAGTCAGTGTTTTCATTTTGTACCTTAGAGGCTATAGCAGAAATACTCTATGTGCAGGCTCTTGGATGAGCCAAGTACTCCCTTTCCATCCAGCATTTATTTGCCATTCCACAGAAACCAAAAAAAAAGAATAAATATGCATGGAGAGCTTATCAATTAAATATTGATTTGGTATCAATCTCTATTGACCCCACGACTCTCCCAACAAAGAATCTTAACCCACAGAGTACAGAGATCTGCATATTCAGTAGGAGACACGTTTTAAGCAGTTGGTTCCTGGAATTAGCTCTCTAACAGTGAGGGCATATCCTCTAACCACAGACAGGACAGAAGGGAAGAACAGCAATTTCAGCAGGCTTCGTTGTGACTATATAGTCATATAAATGGCCAAATCTTACATCTCGTGCAGACTGGCTCCTGCACACAGACACACATAACGTGCTTATAATGAACAGCACCCAGTGGGGAATTTTCCAAGTAAAGTACCACTAACAAGCTGCTTTTCTGATCATTGTTGTTGCTGATGTTGTTGAAATTGTTTTTCCCTGTTAGAATCAGACTTCATCTTCTCAATCTACAGCTGAAATGAGAACAGCATACCCCAAATCAAGAGCCAAAAGAAAATACAGAATCAAGAAAAACAACTGCAGAGAAGATAAGTTATTTTAATTACCTTCAGAATTATACAGGGATTCGCTCTGGTGTACATTATAATCCCATTGCTTTGCAGGGTTCGCAGACGGAGAGCCAACTTGAATTCCTCTTTCTTGCTATTTTCAGAAACACGGTATTTAATGTAGCTATTCCCAGCAAAGCTAAGGGAAGTGTGGCCTGAAACAACCATTTTGAAAAGACACATGTGCTTTTAGCAATACATAAAATAATTCATCAACTGTTAAGTAATTAAGGAATTTATAAAGTTAATGAGAATGACTAGGAAGAAATAAATAAAACCCACTTCTGATGAGATTAAAATGCTGGCATCTACTACAAAATATTTCTGCATTTTCTTTTTTTAAACTATTTTTCAGGTGATAGAGGAAAGTTCTATTTCTCCATACTTAAAGAAAAGAGGTTTCTCCAAGTATTCAGCATTTTTCAGTTTATACACTCCTGGAGGCACCAGTCTTGCCTCACTGATAACACAGGGAGTCTAAAGATGACCACACCTGTACATCAGGCAGCTGAGTTATAGTTGTAAAATTACATGTAGGCAGATGGCAGCCAAACTTTTACAATGTGTCCCCTGCAACCAATGCCCAGGACCACAGTTCAGTATCTGCTGTGCTTTAACCAGGCAAACAGCATGAATATCCTCCATCCTGGAGCCTGGGACTCACTGAAGTCAACAGAAAGCTCTACTTCAATGGCTGACCACCCGGCTCTTCATATCCCAGAGAACAACACAGATGCAGAGAACTAACAAATGTCCTCAAACTTTCTTTTTGGGATAGTGTAGTGTTTTCATTAATAAAGGTTGGAATTTTGGTAATCTAAATAGTAAGCAGAGGAGTTAATTATAGAGCTTTGCCCATGGCAGGAAAACATCTGGCATATCATTCTCTAGGAAAAATCCTGTTTTCTCAGCAGCCTGTTTTGCTGAGCTGGTATTCAAGCAAGCCAGTGAGAATTTCTAAACAGAAACTGGATCACAGTCTACATACAGCCCCATAGCCGTACAGACAAGTATTTATAGGGCTTATAAACAGATACACCAAGTGCCCCTGCTGAGATGGGTTAAGCAGTACATTTTCTGTTGACTTCACTGGCACCTCTGCCTACAAAATGAGAATGGCAGCACTTTATTGTCCAAGTATATCCCCCTTTTTGGCTGTGACATGCACCTGAACATTCGCCAAGCTTTCCTGGTGGGCACTGGCAGATGAACGGTCTCCGGTTGGCTTCATACCCCACACACTGCATGTCCCCTGGACACGGCTTCTCCAGGCAGGGATCGTTGGACCCTGGGCAGAGTCCTCCTGCAATAAGGTAAAATACTGTCAGGGATCCACAGTGTAAAGCATGATCTGCTGCAATAAAAGCGTAATGAAAGACAATTATTGATTGCACACTTCGGTACAAGCAAAAAATGGCTTAATAATAGTAACAACAGAAAAGCCCCAACAAACCTTCATAGGAAGGAACAACTTTCGGACAAGTACACAGCAGAACTGCAATAGTTCTTCTTCAAAGACTACCCTAAACTCCATGGGAGCATACTATAAAAACGAACTATTACGAGCAGTAACTGGTTTATAATTGGTATTATAACTCTCAGGCCATTTATTTTCCCACAAAGCTTCCTGCACAGGGAGTTTAGAGATATGAGGAAAAAAAATTGCGTGAAGCTATGCACTCCTTTTGTCCCAGCACATCCACGAGAAGCAAAGTTAAGGAGGTAGAAATGGTCACAGTATCAAGCTTGCCAGAGTTCAAGAAGCATTTGGACAACGCTCTCAAGCACATGGTGGGATTCTTGGTGGTTCTGTGCAGGGCCAGGAACTGGACTTTGATGATGCTTTTGGGTCCCTTCCAATTCAGGATATTCTATGATTCTAAGCCGTGCTTGGGCTACTGTGTGACACCTGGACTTTTCATCCTCATACTACACAGGACACGCTGCCAGCTTGATCACACAGCACAGGCAAACTTGTTCCTTCTGATATTTCTGAGATCTCACACCCTATCCAGCTTGCCCAGGCTACCAAAACCTTCCCTCCTTTCTTCTAATCTGCAGAGACAGAACTATACTGAATTTTAAATTTGCTTAAAATACTTGACCGGCACAATTATCTGCACGTTTTTCAAAACCACCTAAATTCTTTATATCTACCAAACTGAGCGCGTCAAGGACTTACTTTAAAGCCTGTCAATGTCAAAAGAATTTTTTTACATTTCACGGGGTTTGACTAAAAATTCTGTATCACTTCTAAAAGTGTCTAATTAAATCTGTTTTGATTGCCCTAATCTTAAAAGATTTGCACACACTGTCTATAATCATGCAAAATGTGATACTATTGCTGCTTAATGTATGAATTTTCAGAAATATGTGACTTCCACAACAGCTAGCCTCTTCTTGGTTGCAATAAGGTACTTGGTAGATGCAGGGTGAGTTTCTACATTTAGGCATCTGTGTATGGCTGGAATGAAAGTAGACTCCAAGTGCAGGAAAAAAAGGCACTCCTGCCCTTGCTTTCGTTGATTTGCAGCCGCAGCATGAGTGGAGGGAAAGGCAATTGCTGGGAATGGACAGACACCTCATCTTTTGTTTATCAAGTACTTTTATTTAAGACATGCAAGTAATCAATTTAATGATAAAAAGCACCTTCCTACCCACCACTTTCTGAATATTGGCAGTTCTTGTATGTTGCAGGATATATGTTGTAAGATCCTTATCATATTCAAAAACTGATTTACTTTTGAGCACACTGTTTTATTTACAGTTTATAAAGGAAGGAATCAACCTGTCACGGAGTACATCTCCAAAAGTAATGAAAGGAAGAATCTTATTGCTCTCACACTTTTGTAAAAGCCAAGCAGGGCTTATAGTAAGCACAGCTGAAATTACCTGACACTAAGTATTTTCTGGGAAAAGAAAAATTACTACTGTAGCTTTCAAAGTGGACATGGGCTGACTACAAATATAGCAATTACTGTAAATGTCTTCCTTGATGTACAGCACAGTCAATTTAATGTTTAACATCCTCCCCTCCTTTATCAAACATTTGTTTGAGAGGTCTATGCAGTAAAAGATTTACAGTACTGCCCGTAGCACTGTTAGAAAATGATGCATGGCAATCTTTATTAATCACATTAGTAGGTAACATTAACAGGAATAACAGCTGCAAAACACCGTCACACTTTAGGCCTTATAGAATCAAGAAACAACTGTCATTTAATAGGGTTCTGCACTACAGAATTATATTCTATTTAAATGTAAGATCTGTAGAATTCAACAGAGAATATGATGTTTTCTATACTTCGGTTTGTTTGTTTTTTTTAAGAATAAAACTCCTCATTTCTTAGAATTCAATGGCAAGTAACAATAATTTCTGAAATTATAACAGGTTGTTAAAAATTCTACAGGCTTTTTTGTACGTTCATCTTGGTTGTTTTAGCTATTTTAACTCATTCTTATGTGACAAATACACAGCATTCTGGTGTCTGCAGAGAATATATCTTCTTTGAATAAACTTGAATCTTCTGTGAGGCTGCAATTCAAGTGAGCCTCTGTGTAGCTGACAGACATGCCATTTGGACTAAAGCCTCACAGCTCGTCAGCGTGCAACAGAAAGAGGCACCGAGATTTCCAAATGTGGTTCTGCAAATTTTCACATCCCCTAACCTATGACTGTATCTTTGACATGAAGCAATAAAGGAACAGCTTACTTTGTTATCCATCTCTGCCAGGTTTTTTATCTGATTCAAACTGTGATTTGTACTTTAGAGCCATTCTTCCGCATTCAAAAAATAGATGGAAAAGATCTAACGTACTCAGTGCAACTGTGGTGATAACTGTTTATCCTGAACGGCCAAGAATAGTCCTTCTGGTAAACTACAAGAAAACCAACTTTTTATTCATCCTGCTGCAGCAGGATTTCATAGCTGTCACAAAACTTTAAAATATTCAGACTTGGGAGAAGTGCTTTATGCCTGTCTGTATGGTTATAAGTACATAAGCTACAAATCTGCATTATTGCATTGCCCCAGCTAACACGCATTTTCAGGCTGATTTCACAACTATGTGGAGAAAATTGTAAAATTGTTCAAGGTTATGTTGTCCACATCAAAGATTTACAGCCTGAGTTTAAATAAAATTATTCTAATGTTGCATTTCCACTCCAAAGAGCAGTCTATTTTCCATCCAATGAAAGATTCAAGAAATATAGGTTCAAATTGATCTTTTTTTTTTCTAGGCAGGTCCAGACAATCCACAGCATTCTCTTGAAACTCACATTAGTATTAATAAAACTGTTCTCTACAAGGTATCACAGAAACACACGAGCTAGCATCAACCAGTGCGTAGCAGGAAAAGGTGGAATAGACCCACTTGATTTTGACAGATCATCTTCAGTTTAATTCTCTAAAAGAAGATAAAAGTATTTCAATCTTCTAACTAATATACTGAGGAAAAAAACACGGTTCCATTACAAGATGAGAGATTTATTTAATTCCTATTCCTTCAAAAAAGGAGCACTTGCAGGATTGTAAATATATTTTGAAAATGGAGTGCTTCAACAATTTTAACTTAAGCCTTGTGATATTAGGTGGTTTTCTATCAGCCCATTCTTCTGAATCTGTATGAGTATTAAAAAGACTCTGTTTCTCTCACTTGTAGAAGAAAGCTTGAAAGGAGGGAGATTCCTGAAGGCCAGAGTTGTAGGAAGCTTGTAAAGCAAACCCCAAGCTGCTACTTCAAATAATAGTTAGTTTACTGTGGAGAGAAGACTGGTGACTCATGATCTGCAACCTGTTTTTATTTTTGGAGCACAGCGACCAGGTATTGATTATTCCATGCATGTCAGTGCAGACACCACAGAATTGTTTCTGCACAAGCCAGCAATAGGTTTCAGTTGGCTCGGGTGCCCCTGGAAAACTTTGTGTCACACAGTACATCCCAGTGAAACAGATTCTCTCAGAGTTTTAGAATAACAAGGCATTTGAACTCTTTCATGCACTCCTTGATCCCAGCTTCCATTAGGACTCCTTAAGTGACAGACAGCAATTCCCACTTGCCCTGGTTCCACAGTCATGCCCCCACTTCATGCTTCAGCCCTCCCACATTTTATATGAGCTTGTGAATTCTCAGCATGGGCTTTACTACTGGAGATATTCAGAGTGAGAAAACTTTCCTTAGACAAGTGTGGCATTAAACAGAGTATGGCCAGATCTAACAAAGTTATCTGCAGTTCTTTGCTCCCAAGCACAGACCTTTTTCAATTTTCCAGGAGAATTCCAGGCTCATTAATATGTATGTGTGTGCTTCCTGAAAATGGGAAGAGCAGTGCTGTACACATAAGAACCGGGTTGCTGATGCCCAGTCCTTCAAAGCACCCAGGACTCTTTTAGACACAAATGTGTGCTCTGTGGAGCTGAGGCCAAAAACCATCTCTGAAGAATAGGTCCTGTATTAATAGCAGATCCTCACAGTCTATGATTCCCTTTTGTCACAGCATTCACAAAATACTAGAAGGGGCTTCATAAAGTCTGAATTGTCTTGTTTCATGAGAAAGTGGTCCAAGACTGCCCATCTCTTGATTAAATAACACGGATGTGTCTGCACTTTTCCTGAACACTCCTGGGTCTATTAGAAAATTCTTTCGAACTATTAGGCCAGAACCATATTAAACACTTGAAATGGAATTCATCTCATCTAACTTTAGGGCATGATTCATCTGACTGATTTTAGACATCTAGGGAGAGATGTATCACATTATTAAAAATACCTCATTCTTCCCACTATCTGCAAATGGGGCCTGGAGTGACCACCACATGTAGATATATGCCCATATTTGTCAAGATTATTTCAACCCAGCCCTCATCTGTGAATGTATTAATGTAACCTCACTTTTGTCAGATTATAATGCAGAACAACTCTATAGCAAAGTAGTCCCAACAAAACCTGCTGTGTCCCTGCATCTCTGTCTCAACATAAAAGAATTACTTTGCATCATGAAAAAAATATAGAATAGATTTTTGCCTCTGAAAAATGAGAATGCCATGAGAACTATTTTACAGGAATATACTTATTCCATTCCTCCTACTTTTACAGTTGTTTGCATACCTTGTGCCATGTGATGGGAGATTGGTAACTGCACAGCCCCTATGGTCACGCTGACACAAACTCCAGTTTGTGACAATATTTTTCATACAAACACAAACAGATGAGCCAAAAATCTAAGGAGACAGTCTGTTATTGGAAAACTCTTTGGTTCAATTTTATTGATTTAAAAGCTAAGAGTGATGCATGTGAACTTTTGAACCTATCCTTCCAGAGCTGAGCTGCTGAACCTCCGAAGTTCACCCACTGCCTACTTTACAGTTTCCCTGCACTTTCACATTAGATAACTCTGTTTGCTCACAAAGGTAATCTAGGTAAGTTATGCACAGCTGGCATGCATAAATTGTGCATATCTGTGACATCTGCCAGTGGGAAAAACACTCCAAGTATGATACATATTTCAAGAATGAGTGAATTAGTTCAAACTCAACCTTTCTGGGCCATAATTGAATCAGATCTCTGGAAACATATGCAATATTTTAATGGCTTTTTCATAATTCAAGCTATTAATATTTACTGTATGTGGAACTCTCTTAGCAACAAAGTAAGTATAATATTTTTATTACACTGCTAATATCTTGCTAATGCTGTCTCATTAAACAAGCCAAAATAAATTTGTGCACTTTTTCCTGACTTGCCGCATTTGTGCATTTATTTACAATAAATCGAAGAAGTATTTGCATTTTTCTAACTCTTTTACTCTAGTCTTCAGCTTTCACGAAAGCCAAACTACCCATACATTCTCTAACTAATATCCTCTCACAAGTCTGTGTTACCTTCTATGTGAGAAAACACAGTGTGTTTACCCAAATACCGAGATACCTTCTGTGGCTCCTTTCATTAAAAACAGTAGAAGATGATGAAGCATTAACTAACGAGGAGAAGGCCCAAAGCACGAATTTTTGCTTCCCACCAAGGTGTCTTATCTCTGTGCAAATAACAGGCACCAAGGTGTTCACCTCTTTGGCAGCTACACCTAACTCCACAGCTCTGGACATTTTTTTACTACAGGCTGGATGGCAGGCTGGCTGTGCTCAACCCCACTCCAAATCATGTGGATCCCCCATGGGAAATCAGCACATAGTGCCTCTAACGGGAGCAGTGGGAACACCTCCAGCTTTTCAGTGGGACCAGGACAAGCTGCCTGTTGCAAATGTTCCCACACAGCAGTCTTCAAGGCCATGATAAATGGCCCAGAGGCTGGAGACCATAGCCGCTCTCAGAACCACACTGCCTTTCCAGCAGCCAGCCATCCATTTTGAAGATTGACTGGTACACGACAGAAAAATTTGGAAATCGCTGTCCCAGCTGAATTTCTGTGCTTCCACTGCAAACTTGCTGTGCCAGGAGAGCTGCTGGGTCAGAACTGTACTGCACTGCAAAGTCCCTTTTTTGGAGTTAAGCTAAGGGATTATGAGGCAGAGAGAATAATACATCATTATTGACTTTAAGAGGTAGTGAAATGAAATGATAAACAGTCAAAATTTTGGCTGCCAGAAAACCAATTTCTGACTGTGAAGACTATCACTATCCTCATGGAGATGAGGATTTGTGATTTCTTGATACAAAAGGGAGACTAAGCTATAATTTAGAGAATATAAAAAAGTTTTGCAGACCATGTTCCTGCACTGGCTGCCGGATCTGACTGCAGGATATTGCAGCATTGTCCCCTTTAAACCTGTGAAAATCCTTTATTTCAGAGCCTTTCACATGTAACAAAATGCTGACTATTGTTATAATAGATATGTCTACTTGGAACTTATAACACTATTACTTAAAAAGTTACCAGGTAGTCTGCTCTTGAATATGTTCTCAGATAGAGAATCATGATCACGATATTTTTTACAGAATTGAACTTCTATGGCATTATTATCCATGTGCCACAGGAAAAAAAATGATTTCTGGTTAAGTTTTATGCAATTTATGCCTATTTTCATCCCTACTGAGGTCAGTGGTAAAACGTGAAGCCCTGCTGACTGCTGCAGAAACAAAGGTTGGTTACTGAGGGATATGGCTGCTGAATTCTTGTGCTGCTCTGTGTGCGTGTCTGCATGTGTGCTTAAGATGAGGGAGACTTAGATGTACTGATTTTACAGCAGCTTTTTTCTCTGCTCCTAAATGAAGTGGAATGAGGAGCAAATAGCCTGGCAAACAAAAGAAACAGAGCCAGTATTATAACTGCCTGAGGTTTTAAAATCCAAGTGCAGAATCATACGGAAGACTGGCTCTCGAGTCTATTTGTCATATGCCCATGTGAAATCTCTGCCAAAATGTGGAGCAGCCTGAAACTCACCCTGCCCCCTACAGTAGCATTAAAGGTCAGGAATAGCACTTGCTAATAAAATACTTCATTAGTTTCTGTGGCCCTCTGCAACAATGAGACTGGAAAAGGCCTTTCCACCTGCCTGGCTTAGGTCAGGGGTGCTTTTCCTTGGAGACTGCTGGTGCATTGCTGCAGACCAGGCTGCTCTGCTGTGGTCACAATCCAAGTTTATTCCAGTGGTGGCACCAACTGGTTGGGAAACCACATCCCTCCCTCTCCTCGTCCTTCCTCTCCCACTCCTTCCCCTCCCCTGGAAGCTGGCTGATGGCTCTGATTATGGAGCCTCCAGGAAAGCGGTCTTTGTCGTAAAAGGCCAAAGTTCATAAACTTCCATTTACATCAGTAAACACGAACAATTCTTCCTGAGCCTGAGAAATCAATTCCCACAGCGCATCAGCCAGTCCTGCTTTAGTGGACTGAATTGAAATGCCCCTTCTAATCTGCATCAGAGGAATAAAATGGATCCTATCGCATAATGTGCAGCGATGGGAGGGGAAGAGGGAGCAGTACTCACCATTGCACATGCAGCGCACATTCCTGTAAAAGCGGGGACACACAAAACTAATTCGTGCTGTGCTGTAAGTCATCAGGGAATGTGAATCAATAGACAGACTTTGCTCACAGTGTTGTTCCTGACAATCCAGTCCAGAGCAATTCTTCTCCAGGATAGCAGAAATACGAATCACATTTTCCAAGTGTCTCCTCGCATTGGTAAGCTTCTGAATCAAATAGGCAGGCTTATAGAAACCACCGCTGTGCATCTGAACGGCAAACAGCATGTCGAGCTGGCTGCTGCCTGCCACCGGCTGAATGCTGATGATGTGGAGGCTGTCCTGTTTCTGGGAGAGCACCGCGTTGCGCAGGGTGCGCCTGAACCCGTGCATGTGCAGACCCACAAAGTCTTCCGGGGACACGTTCTCAAAGCGGACGGTGACCGTGTTCTGCAGCATTTCTTGCAGCAGCTGCTCGACGTGGACCACAACATCGATGGGCACCTGGAACCGGCCATCGCTGACAGAGACATTCAGGACATACTTGCCGTTATCCAGCCCTCCGAGGGCGATGATCTTCCCGTCATGGCTGTTGACCTTGAACAAACTTTTCTGCTCTGATTTTAGCGTGTATGTGAGGACATCGTACACATCCTGATCTGTGGCATGAATTTTCCCAATGACTCCCCCAGGAAAATCATCTTCCATGGTGACAATGAAAATCTCCAGTGGAATGGCAGTCGGTTTGTGAATGCTCTCTTCAATAACCCTCACCTGAACGTAGGTGTGGGAAACCTGCTGAGGCTTCCCAGAGTCCTTTGCCTAATGTAATTTAGAAAAAATAAAAAAAATAAATCAAAAAATAAAAACACACATAGAACACAGCCTACAATCATAACTTCTTGCTATGTATATTCTCACAGCATCAGTAATTCTGAAAAGAAATTCTGAAAAGAACTTCTCAAATGCATTTGCAAAATACATATGTAAAGAAGTGTCTCAGCCACTTCTAGCAGTGGAACTTACAAACTCTTTAGGGAAGCACAGATCTCTAAGTGGATTGCAGAGAGAAATGTGTCAGTAGAATGTCTCATTACTCAAACTGAAATGTTCCCAGGATCCCACAGCTATCACTTGTCATCTTCACAACAGAGAATATACCAACAGTGTGGTATATTCTGCACCGAACAGAGTTTGGGCTCAATTCTACCCTGGAAAAGAGTCTGAATTCCAGTGAAATACCAGCTTTCTGCATTGCTTGGTGTGCTCCAATGCACTCCAGACTCTGCTTAGCTTGTGTGGATGTTAGGGGGTTCACGAATTTTCTACAGCATTTTGTGCTTCTTTACCTGAAGCAATCAAGAAACATGCTCGACTTAAATAAAATTTATCATCTTCCAAAAATGAAATAGGTGCTTGTGCTGTTACTAATGATAAAATATGAGAGCAGCACCGCACTTGGACAGATGACTGTATGACCCAGAGCAGGTATTATAGCATCATTTGCACTGTTTTTATAGAGAGTAAAAGACCAAGTATGACAAAAAACCCAAGGCCATCTTGACAGAAAGGTGTGCAAACTTGAATCAGTGTCCTTTCCTACAACAAGAAAAATGTTTTATTGCAGTCCCTGTTAAGATATACTGCTCCACACATTTATTTGCTCCAGAGAAGAACAGAAGACTAAACTGCCACTGGGCAGAGATGTAGCACCTGTTCAAAGATCTTTGTATTTGGACACGGGGTGAAAAATTTACAAGCTGAAGAAAAAAATGACAGGATGACAACAGTAATATGGACATTACTAGGCATAGATTAGTAATTCTAAGACACTCTTAAATTCATTCATATTCACTCCTAAAGAGCTGGGTGGAGTATTTCAAAGTATTTGATATATATGTGCAGACAAATACCCATGTACATGTGGAAGAGATTACGTCTCATTTCACTTTCTATTTTAACATTAATTCTTAATAAACCTAATACAGAGGAGAACCCTGATAGTGGAAAAGAGAAAGCGGCACTCTGGCACATATGGA
This sequence comes from Rhagologus leucostigma, assembly GCA_013397725.1. Lineage (NCBI taxonomy): Eukaryota > Metazoa > Chordata > Aves > Passeriformes > Rhagologus > Rhagologus leucostigma. The sequence goes on along the minus strand of VZTD01001936.1, from coordinate 14,544 downwards.
TGGAACGAAATTCTTCTATGGTCTACACACAACAGGAAACTATAAAATACGTTTTCATTGCAGAAATCCCTAAAGAAAATAATACTGGGAGGAATCATGCCTCCACAATCCAACAGTGGGGTTTTCTGAGCATGTTGGTGCATCTCAGACATGGTGGTCTGTCTAATATTTCATTTATATGAAATACGTAGATCTTTAAAGCTAGAAGATGCTGCTCAAATTTAACTCTCATGCCCAGTTTTGGCTACGCTAAAACTCTGGCTAGCAAATTACCCTGAAAGCAGGATATTTTAAGATTAAGGCATGGTAAGAAACAAAGGTGATGATTTTTTATTTTCCTACAAGGCTAAAAAAATAGGTTTCAAGGATATTAAATGGCAAACTTGTAAAACTTTTGATTTGAACTGTTAATTAGCATCAGAGCTTATATTTTTTGAGTCGTAACCAACAACTACAACTAAGGATGCTACTGCTGTGAACGGCATTAAATATGCTTGTAAAGGAACAGATTGGAGAGATCAACCCCAGACAAGCAAGTGGAGGAAGAAGGAATTTCAGACACAGCTTATGGGACCATGACTCATTTCATTCAACGAAGAGGTTCATTCCCTAGACTTGCATACTTACTGAACCCTAATACATCTTCTCTGGCAGGCCTGAGAAATGTGGACAAATTACTTTTGGATTTACAGGTTTTGGCAATCAAAATTACCCTGGTTACAAAGCTTCTCAACAATTACTCTAAAGCTAAGTTTGAGCTGGACTTCTATTGCATGTCTTATTTTGACATTCTTTAAAAGCTAAGTTGACCTTGGAAATGTGATTTCATGAATTCTTGGAAGGCTTCCAAAAATTTATGATTAAATTTATGACTTAAAAGCAGAAATGATTTTCCTTCCTAGAACAGTATTTTGCAGTCACTTGTTCTGAGGTGTATTTATATGTATATAATGCATTTTTGCTCATTTTCCTTCCTTAGCTACAGAAAAAAAATGATGAAAATCTTAAACCATAACAGTCGCTGCTCAGAAAATTCATTTCATGCCATGGAAATTGGAAAGGTGGCTGGTTACCTATTTATATTTATATGAAGCCAGGTTTAAGAACATCAAAGAAAATATTCCGTATTGTGCATCTGCAAACTGGAATGTGTGGCATTTACTTGTAGAATACAGCCCATTAAAACCAACCCATAGAGGCAAAGTACAGGATACCTACCACTAAGAGGTTGTTTTGTTTCAGTGTAGATGTAAAAATCAAGCCTTACCTGCACGCAGAGCACATACTCAGTTGAGACCATGTGCTTGAAGATGACTGCAGACCTCAAAACGCCGTGAGGGTCCAGTGTAAACTCCTCCTCTTCATTGCCAGTGAGGATGGTGAAGGTAAAAGGGGGGCCATTGTGAAAAGAGTCTTTGTCTGTCACTACCAGCTGCAAAATGCTTGTGCCCACTGGTTTATTTTCCTTTACACATATACACAGCGTATAAAGAAAAGGATTAAAATGATACATATTGCAATCATAAAATACCACATTTTGCTATCGAGAATATTCAACTGAATGCTCTTTGCCCAAGCTGGCATTTCACAACCTGCGGTTTTTTGATGCCACCTATGCCCCATGGACTGGCAGCAGAGATGAAGGTACCTGCCACACCTCCAGGGTCTGCTGAGCTCTGTCTGATACTCTGTCTGATCAGGACTGACTAAAAGTCAAGACTCACAGCCAGAGCAAGGTGTAAAGAAGTGTAAACTTATCCCAGAGCAGACATTTTGAGGTTAGAGGACCTGGTGCAGCAGGATGGATGTTAAAACGTGTGACAGAGGCTGTGGTTAAGGAGCCTCAGCAAACAGAAACTTACCAAAAGACTCAAGAAAATTTGTTTATACTTTCCTTCAGCTAAGATCTCTTGATACATGTTTTGCAGATAGATCATCAAAAGGTACTTAACTGAAACCAAATGCTCGGCATTTTAAAACTCAGAGAAGTTTTTGATGTGCAGGATAAACTTACTTGAATTACAGCTGTGTAGTTAGCTGGAGTAAACACAGGGCTGTTATCATTCACATCAGAAATGTCCACATTGACCGTCACAGATGAAGACAAAGGAGGGGTGCCACTATCTCTTGCCTGGACAACTAATGAATAACCAGATATCTGGAAAAAGGTGAAAACACTAAATCATTATGAAAGTGGTCCTAAATTTTAACCCAGCTTCTTTACATTCAATGCACCACCTTCCATATTCTAAGGAAAGCTGTTTGGCCTCATTACCTTCCTGCCCTTAGTATAATATTATCCTGCTTATCGCCATACTGTGCCCCAACTTCTGTTTTATAAGGCTACCAATAAACACAACAGCTTCATTGTATTAAAATAACTGTATCAGATAAAGCATTCCTGAAACAAAGGGGCAGACAGAAAATAAACAACAGATAATATCTGAACTCAGCTATTAGTACTGTAAGCTTACACTTTCATCTCTCCTAGGTGTCAGCTGGGATATGTGACCTGATTCTATTTATCTTACAGTTGGTTTCCAAGATATTATATAAATTGCTTATTAGAGCCAGCGTCAGTTTGACACATACTGTTTCTAACGCGGTGATGGAGAGCCAAGAAAAAGTTCACAGGCAGTTGGCTTAAACACACTGGAAAACATTTGGAAGTATGAGGGACAACAGTCTCTGTAGCAACAGAATATTATCCACCACTCTGCAGAAGATAAGTAGGCTTGAGTCTACTTCTTTGCAACAGACACAAACAACTCAGCGCAGTGCAGGCAGTTCAGCGCATCATCCATGGGGCCTCTACACACATATGTGCCCGTGTGTGAGGTGTGAGCATATGTGACAACTTGCAAAAGCTCTGTCTATGCACAATTTATGGATGACAGTTGGATTTTCTGAACTGCATCCTTATGTTGACTTCCTTAGGTCTTACAACTGCTTTTTACTGTATATTGCTCCTTGCTCCGCAGGGAAAGCTGCTGACATGTCTGCCCCATAATCCTCCCACAGGGGAGCAAGCAAAGGGCAAAACATGCCAGATACAACACTCTGCTGCACCCTCTCAGAGCAGGGCTGGAAAGGGGAAAAGCAAGGTCCTGCAGAGAGGAACACGATAATGTTAAAGGAGCTTTTTTGGGAGGGGTGTGGGAGGAAATGAAATCCAAATACATTTGAAAAGTAACAGCTTTTTTTGTGGTAGGGAGGAGCTCAGACCGAGCACACAAAATAAAGGGGCTCTTCTGGGATGTGGGACCAATACGAAGCAAAAGGGAACATGTTTTTGGGGGGCTTGTATGGAGGAGACAGACTGCTATTTGGTGAGAGCATAGTGACACAGGAGGGAAGAGGAATCCTGAACTATGGATAGTCAAGAAACTTGAGGAAGAGAACTAATATTTTTTTTTAACTGTAATTTCCACTGCTAGCTAAAGACAAGACAGAGAGTTTCGAGAGCCAAGTCCCTTTTTTTTCCTGTGTTTGCTTTCATTTTAATGTATCCCAGAAAAGTAGATGGCAAAAGCCGTGGTCTCTATGTGATTACAGCTCTGGAAATAAGTTTCCTTAAACCACTGAAGCCTGGGAGTCAGCACTGCCTTTGGGGATCTACAGCAGATGGGGCATCATATATAATTTTCCCTGAAGGGGTCAGAAACACCTGTGTCTAGGAAAAGCGCCAAGGAAGCAAAGAAAAAGACAATATCACAGCTTATTTTAACTGAGGGAAACTTTGGAAAATACAGACCTAACACAGCTGGCATTACACTTGCACACGCTTGTGAGGGTAAGTGTGAGTGTCTGAATGCAGCTGTACATGAGAGCACTTCAGAAACTAAAAAAAGTCGTAATAAGAAACTCAGACTGTGCTTTTATTACAGCCAGTTTGTAACATGCACAGCCATTGTTACTGCCCTGTTCTAGATACTCTGTGGTAAAGTCATTCTACCACCAAACACGAACAATTTAATCCTGCCTTTGCGATAATACAGAAGGCGGTTTTGCCCCTGTTTTAAGAAGCAGGTCTGCTTCCAGTAAAGACCTTCTCCAGCTGAGCCCAGATTCTGAAGGTAGCAATCTGCTTCCCCAGTTTTGTGGGTGCCTAGCTGGGAGGCAGGAGGCACGGATTTTCTAACGTGTTGCAAGATTTCCGAAGCCATGTAGCACTCTCTTGCCCTGCTAGTAGCACAGGCAACTGCATTTGTTTGTTTTTTTTCCCAAAAGCTGCTAATTGCTAGCTATGGCAAAATGGTGATAAATAATCCTGAATGAATAATGGAGTGAGCAAACAAAGCAGCAGAATCTGTTTAATGAAGCACTCTTTCACTTTTGGTACAGCCTGGCCACTTCATAACATCCCCTCCCCAGTGACATGTTTTGCAGAGCGCTAATTAATGGCTGAGGTCTCAGCTCGGTGCTCGGTGCCACAATCTGGAGGATTTTGTAAGCACTCTGTTGCACACACAGCTGCACGTGTGCGCTTGCACGCACAGGGGAGAGCAGGCAGCTCATTAACACAGCAGCAGCTCCCATTGGCTCCGTGGGAGAAACCCAGTGCTGCTTCTCTCCCCCGATCTGACCCCAGCTGCTGTGTGGGTGCAGGGCGGAAGCGGCAGCAGAGCAGTTGGCTTGTAAGTAGGACTGGGGACAGGGCTAGTGTAGAAAGAAATGGGAAAACTTTAGAAAGACCTGTTGGAGCATTTTAGGCTGACTGCTGCAGAGTATAAAACAAACTCGTTCAACACGAGCTAGTGGCAGAGTGGAGATTGATGCACATCTGTAAGTCATTGCAAGTTCAGAAGTCCCTCATGTCTTACCCTTTCTCTATCCAATTTCTTTTTAACCTTCACGAGTCCCAAAACAGGATCAACCGAAAATTCATTGTCTTGATCTCCATTCACTATGGAAAAATGAATCTGGCCATTGGGAGGACTGTCCAGATCTTCCGCTATCAACTTTTTTTGAGAGAAGAATAAAAAATTAGCGAAACAAATATTAAGTGATCTGTACGATACATTAATTGCTCAACACTTCAAAAAGTAAACTTCATTCCAACAGTTCAGTTACACCCAAACCGCACACCTCTACAGCATCAGTCCAATAGGTTTTTGTTAGGAGGCTTCACTTGGGCCTTTTCAAAATTCTAGTCTGAAAACATACAGAATATTTTAATCTTAATATTCCGTACAACACTTTCTCTCTGGATCCACAAGTTGCAAGACGCGAATATTGTGAGGTTTGGGGACAGCATACTGCACGCCAGACTATACAAATACTATGTATTTGGAGCTCTGATCAACCTGGTGCAATGAAAGATGTCCCTGCTCACAGAAGGGGGGTTGGAACTAGATGATCTTTAAGATCTCATCCAACCCTATGATGCTGTGATTGTATTTCACTGAAAAGTTGAATTCTGGCTTTCTATTAAAATCTGTTTCTTTCTAGCTGACTCATGAAATGCAACACCTTAAATATGCCATTGCTGTTTGACAGCATAACAGGGTTAAAAAGAAATAGTCAGTACCACTACTACTTTCTTTTGGGGAGAATCTGACAGCAGCTTGGAGAGCAGTAGCAGACGAAGAGTACTGGCTAGAAAATGGTTTGGGGGATTCAAGACATAGAAATTATCATTATTAAGCAGTGCAGCATTTTATTAAGGGCAGAGAGCTTCATTGCACCTAAATGCTGCCCACGGCCCCACTCACCATGACCACAGAGTCCCCGACGGCCGCGTCCTCGCTGATGACGGCGCTGTAGACAGCCTGGCTGAACGTGGGCGCGTTGTCGTTGACATCCGTCACGTTCACGTTCACTGTCGTAACCGCGCTCAGTGCTGGAGTTCCTCCATCTTTTGCTTCCACTACTAAGTAGAAGTCCTTGCACGATTCAAAATCCAAAGCTTCAAAAATGGAAATCACTCCTTTGAAGCAAAGGAGGGAATGTCAACAGCCAGCAAAAACCAAATAATGCCGCAGAGTAAGGGATTTGACTGTAGTAAACAGTACAGCACGCTATTTATCACCATGGCACACATACAACACTAATTGAAAGACTGCCCAATCCAATAAAAATGTTTATTCAGGTTTCTACTGCTGTCGTTTGATTAAAGAATGATGCCAATTGCACTTGGGTTGCCTCTGCAGAAAGGACCTTTACAAGGCATGAAGCAATGAATGGTTCCTCATGAAAATAGCTTTCATTATATGAGTATCATAGATGAAGAAGTGGGGGCCATATCCACCCATTTACCATCTCATTCACAGAGCCTCTGGGAGAACGGGATACTGACTCTGGAAACCAGCCCTGAGAAGTCAACAGAAATTCACTGCCACACAATTAACTTCTCATGAATTAAATACAAATTAATGGGATATGAATACCTTTGAGAAATCAGTTGTCTATCATTTAAGTGATTAAACAGAGACTTCCCCATTCAACCTGGTTTATAAATTTTGTGTTAGTTCACCACACAACCAAAATTAAGACTCTCTGTAACTTGATTCACTTCATGTACCCAGGCTCCCTCTAGGATAGAAATGATCTGATTTCTATATAATGATCTGGTTCTTATAAACCTCCGACAATATCAGTTTCCTAACCTTCTTAGGAAATGTATTTCAGGACTTAATAATCATTACAGTTAGGAATTTCTTCCTATCATTTAACCAAAATAATTAAAATGTAATTTAAGCCCATTCACAACTTCTTTTCTTATGACTGGGAATGGACTGCAGTTTATTCCCCTCTTCTTCACAGGTACTTTCTACAGGCATGAAGATTAACCGCATGTCTTCTCTTTTCTAGCTTAAACAGCCTTAATTCCTTCAGTCTTTTCTGGTAAGTCACATTTTACAGACCTCAGATCATTCCTCTTAATCCGGTCTGGGCTCTCTCCAAATGAATTCTACCTTTCAGCACGACTTGCTGAAAGCAGGAGTCCTGAAGAGAAGCTTCCCAGTGGCTGTCAGAGAGTTCCCACTGATAAATGGCATGAAGGACACTATTTTTCAATCTCTGATCAGGTATGCTACATCACCACTCTGGTGTCTAGAAACAGAGCTCCTGCCTCTAAACTGATAATAATGGAGCTGTCACACATTAATGAATAATATATAGTTTTAGTTTTCTTTTTTTTTCCTGTGTGATTAAGCTTCATTATGAGTTTTTATTGATTTATTTCCTTGGCTTCATTGTCAAATGTGAAGTTAACTATTGCTGCCTAGGCGTATTTATGTTTAAATTTTGCTAGCACTAATCAACATGATGAAGATGACAGGCAACGCACAGTTATGCTAAGTCCCTCACACAAGAGGCAGCAGTCTCCGCAGAGTGGAGAGCCATTTTTGCACACAATTATATAAATGGCACAAGGCATAATTTTGAGATTTTTCATGCTACTGGTTATTACAGCTGCACTCAAACAAGTGTTTCAAAATCAAGACTGCTTTGCTCTCAGACTCTGGTGGCAGATTTGTACTGGACATCCTGAATGCTATGAGAATAAGGGAATCCACTACAGGAAGCATAGAAGAAATAGCTTACTGTTGATGGAATAAAAACTCAGTGAGGATAAAAAAATATATCCCACTAAGGAAATTCAAAGAAAATGCGACATTTACACCAAATATGATAGCTTTGCTTGGTATTTCTTAAAGAGAAGCAGTGGAGTATTTATAAAATTTGTGATGTATAACCAAAAAGACCTCAACCCAAGCCGTGGCTGAAGTTAAAAAGACAAATCAGAGCAACCTAAATCAGGGAAGCTGCATAAAACTACATAAACAGCAATCACATATTAGGAATGAATTGGTCCTAACAGGTCCTGGTAGCACTGTTTGATGCTTTCTAAGGGGCAGACAGTTGAGGCTGTACTCAGCTGCTAAGCAAGTAAACATTGCAAGTGTTCAGAAGTGTTTCGCACAGTTTGGCTAATAGGTTGTCACAACTATATTGGCTTCAACAGACTTACTAACGGAGAAAAGTATTCTCCACTTGAGCTGGGGCAGCCAAGTGTGACCGTAATTGACATCACTCTCCAACCTAAAATTGCTTTTTAACTGTGTAGTTAATTACACAATGACAAGCTGTGAGTCTCTGGCCTCGGAAATCTTTTGGTCCAAGAGCCTTCCCCAAAGCATTCATGTTTTTCTGATGCTTTTATTTAGCATTGCAAGTAAAAGCCACTTTACAAACCTGTTTTCGAGTTAATCCTGAACTTCCCTTTCTCATTCCCTGATCTGATGAGATAGGCAATCTCAGCATTTGTACCAATGTCTTGGCTTGTAGCAAAAACAGAAAGGACCTCGGTGCCGGGTGAGGTGTCTTCAGGTACTGTCACAAGATAATCTCTTCTTTCAAACACAGGGGGGTTGTCATTAATGTCTAGCACTGTAATGGTAACAGTGGCAAACGAGGATAAGGTCAGCACAATGCTTTGATCTGAAGCCTTTACAGTGATGTTATAGGAAGACTGAAGCTCTCTATCAAGTGGATGCTCCAAAATAATGATTCCTGATGACCGGTCAACTGAGAAGTAACCATCTGCAGAGTCTGACAGGGAATAGGTGACTTTTCTGTTCACGCCTGAAAGAGAAGCAAATGGGAAAATGATAACGTGAAATAAAGAAAACAAAAATCTCTTCCCATCTAATGGAAACCCTAAGCAAAATCTGCTATCACACTGAGCATTTCCAGTGAGGGTAGAGGTAGGAGTGCCTGTGGGTACAATATTGCTGAAAGTTTGGGAGATCAGGACATGCTCTTCTCACATGACAAATCTCTGTGGATAAGTTAAGCTCCTTCCCTCATCATGATACTTTTTAAAAAAGATTTCTTTGCAAAACTGCTGTGTATTGAAACTTGAAAGCAGAATCCAGATATGGTCCTTGCCCAGAACAGCTTATAATTCAATTAGATGAGACAGGCAGAATGCTGAAATTGGAAATGTCTCAGAGCACATCTTGAAGGAATAGAAATGTACATAAGGGGAAAATAAACCCATAGAAATACATCAGGTGGCACAGAATGTACTTGCTACCAGTGCTGCCTCAATTCCACTGCTGAGCAGAAAAATATTATCATAAAATGATACCTGTTAAACAAAAGCTGCATCAAAAAACTCCTGCCAGAATATGAACATTTTAAAAAGGAAAGTCCCTCAGTCCCCCAACCTGAGAGCAAAAATTGAGTTGTACGAAAGATATCCCGTGCTTTTAAAATCCTGCCCGTATTTCCCAATACAAAGCACCTATCCACCCGGCTGCTGAATATGCAGATCTATGCTAAGGTTGTTGTCAGTAATAAGGCCTGAGGGGATGGTACTGACTTGGTTTCTGCACTACAGTGGGATAGCCATTTCAAATCTAATTAAAAGGGAACACAGATATAAGCTAATTCAACTCCCTTGATGCTAGTTGATTTTGTGATTTTGTCCTGGGTGCTTCAGTAAGATATTGTAACTAAAACACAAAGATCCACTAAAATGGAGAGTCTCTGTTTTTAACATCTCTCACTTGAGCATTTGCTGCTGTTTTTGTTGGAGAACAGACTTTACAAGCTTGACATTAATCAGATGAACAAGAGCTACCAATCCCTCCTAGGCATATTTTGTTAATTTAAAATTTGTGACAGTATTATTCTGCTTTCCAGCAGAAAAGCATTGTAGAAATGTCTGATCAAAAGCAGCACAAATCACAGTTGTTTTCTGCTTGATGTAGCAGGAGTTGAGCATCCACACAAGGGGGAGCTGGGAGACTCTTTGTTCAATCACATGCACATAAAAGCTAGAGCAACTACAAAGTCCCAGACCCAACTTGAAGGGCGTTAGGAATTACTATTTGGTTCTTCAGTGCTTGAGATATCAGAGTGTATTTAAAAGGTTCAAATGTCTTTAAAATAAGGAACAAATTAAATGGCAATATTGCAATGAACCAGGCTGTTAGGTTTCTTGCGTTGTTTTGTTTTGGTTTTTTAATCACAGCAGAGCCTCTCTATCCACCATGGCATCACAAATGTGAAAAATAAAAAGTCCCACCTTCAGCAAAGCAGCAAGGCAGTCAAGGAGGTGACTCTTGTCCTACAGACAAGAAGCTGAGCTCAGCCCACAAACTCATCGGAGATTCCTTCATGCCGAAACACGTAGGCTCTGAATACCCTACAGCTGCTGGAGAGCACACTCACCCTTTCCCTTAGTCTCTTGATACACACATCCAAACACTCTGTCAGCTGACAGTCAACCAAACTGACAAACATTAAAAAGGAGTAAAGCCCTTTAGAAAGTGGAAGATTTTCAGGGTCTGAATGGTTGGAGATATCCACATTTCCAGCTGGGGAGGCTCTCCTTCAGCTAGACATCATCCGTGAACTTCCACTTACAAAAAAAGGACAGACCCAACTATCACAACTAATGACTTAGTAATTACAGCTGATCCTCAGGGATGCTGGAAAATGGGATTTTTTCCCCCCCGATTCAGAGCATACAATTAAACACCCAATCTACACAAGTTTTAACTGTAAAACTATTCAGTATTCTGCACCAGCTGCTTTTGGTACCTACCAGTTTCTAAATAGTATTAAACACTCCTCTGAAGCAGGGGCCTTAACACACAGCTTCTACACGTCTGTGACTGCAGGAGAGCTTTAGCCTGGTTTTTTTTTGCACCTTTCTCTGGCACAAACTCCCTATTTGATACTCACTACAGCACATCTGGGCACAAGACAGAAGATTCAAGATACCACAGTTGTCTTTAAGGGCAGAAATAGCTAGAAAGGAGATGGCCAACCGATGACTCGTGCCTTGAAACATCATGAAGCTTCAGCAAGAGTATCTTGCAATGGGGAATGGGGAGAGAGAATTTGGTGCATGTGACACCACGGAGGGTGAGTTTACATACAGGATGTGATAACTCCAGTGAATGCAATCCAACATATAATCCAGACTCTCTTCTTGTATTCTACTTCCTAAAAGTGATGTCCATGAATTAACAAAATGTTAATAATGATTTTTACAAGTGATTACTAGTGATCCTACAATGGAGAAAAATCAGATATAGATTATGGTGTTCTGGTTGCTCCCTCTAATATATGCGATTTTTAGGCAGAAACGGAGAAAGTAAAGTCTTGACGGTAAGTGCTATTATTTTTGCTTCCTGGAAAATGAGAGAGGAATACAGAAGTTCCAGAGACATAGGTTATCTAGTACCAGTCTTGTATGATGAAGAGAACAGTCCTTTTTTTCCCATGGGACATGAAAGAAAAGCTCTTACAGGTGAAAGTGCCATTTTATGCAAGGAGAGACAGAAGATCAGGTCAGAAGACCCGAGATGGGATACAGATACCAACCCTTCGTGGCTTTTGGCCCAAATGTCGAAAGGAGAAAAAAAGGAGAAATACAGAGGGAGATCTTAGCTGTGTGCTGACCCTCTCACAGAGTGTTCTGAGGGGTGGAATTAAATACTTGCTTCTTAGGGGTAAAATCAGTGAAAAACTGTGGCAGAAACAGCACTTTGAAGAAACTGTTGTGTTACATCAATAGCTGTTTCCACTCAGCTTTCTGACCCAAGGCTAGAAGAGAAATGGGCATGAGGCAAAGGGGAAGTAGGAAGCTATTTCTACTGAAATTCAAAATTCTTAAGTCCAGAGGCTACCCTCTGCTGAGAGAGAAGTGTCCACCAGTGTGTGTCAGTGGCATCCCTGCCACGGAGGTGATGGTAAATTCTGCTGTGACTATAGAGGAGATACTTTCTGTGGAAAGGAAACAACTGCTTCAGTGCCATGGTTCCTGCACTGGTAAAGACAGCAATCCTCCCACACTGCTTGCCTACAGCTGTTGGGGGATTAATGTTTGCAAAACTGTGTTGTGTCAACTCACTCACTTAAACTTCTCAGATTTCTAAGGTGCCAATCATGAACATGAGATATTTGAACACAGAAAGCCTTTGCAGGAATCACTATTACAATAAGAGAATTGTGGTACCTTTTATTTTAAATAAAGGAATAAGGTAGCACATTTTCTATTTAGACTTGTATTAGCATATGATAGAATATTGCCCTTTGCCAAATCTCTGGTGTGAAGAGCTTGTGAAACATACACCCGTCTAGCAGCTCAAATGCCATTCTTCAAATAGGCTTTTATTCTTGGTTTCTTCAATACTAAAACAAAGGGGCATGCACTGAATGTCACATCATGACAACTTCTATGTCATTACTACTTTAAATAGCATCAGGAATATACAATAACTTCGCTTCATAATTCAACACTATCAATATCCTTCTTGTATAAAGCGTACAATCACCGAATCATTCATGATGGAAAGGACCTTTGAGATCATCGATTAGCCCAGCACTGTCAAGCCCATCACTAAACCAGGTCTCTGACTGTCACATCTACACATCTTTTAGAAACTTCGCAAGATTGTAGCTCAACCACTTCCTTGGGCAGCCTGTTCCAGTGCTTGACAATGCTTTCAGAGAAGAAATTTTTCCCAGTCTCCAATCTAAACCTCCCATGGCTTAACTTGCTGCCATTTCCTATTGTTCTATTGCTTGTTACTTGGGAAAAGAGGTTTTCTACTTCACTACAACCTTCCTTTAAGTTGCTGTAGAGGGAGAGAAGGTCCCCCCTGAGCCTCCCTTCCTCCAGAATAAACACCCCCAGCTCCCTCAGCGGGTCCTCACAGGACTTGTGCTCCAGACCCTTCCCCAGCTCCACTGCCCTTCTCTGGACATGATCTGCCCCCTCAAATGTCTTTTTTGTAGTGAGGGGCCCAGAATTGAACATAGGATTTGAGGTGCAACTCAACTGAAAATGGTGGAGTTATAACACATTTTGATCCAGACTGACATCAATTAAAGGGCTGAGCATTAACACAACAGGCACAATGCCCAAATGACAGTAAGTTTCTGCAGTAGGCAATACCTTTATGCATCGCACATAAAGTAAAAGTTACACATATTAAAGGCCACATATAGTGTTTCTCCTTTCTGTTTTCATCTGTCACCCTGAACTCATTATTTAATATGTTTCTCCAAGTACAGCTAGACCACTCATTTTTATTTATGTCTGAAAAATGATGATTAACTTTGTCATCTGCTCATTTTTATCTTGAAAACCTATGCAAAGATAAGTAATAGCAAATATTAAAAATGAACAAACAAGATGTAGACCAGAAAGCAAGCTGTAAAAAATTTATTTTTTCAGTTTAGCAGTGATTTGCAAACATACAAAGCAAGCTATCTGATTATTGTGCTTCCTCTTGCCTCTTTTACGGTGTGATGATTAACACTTGTGTGTACCTATGACCTTTCCTGACTACCCAAATGTTAACCACAAGGCCAATTACTAGAAGATAAAAGTCCACAACTTCGTTAACAGCAAACAACACAAAAGATGAATTCTAAACCAGATTTTATAGTACTCTACTCCATCATTTTGAGATGAAAGAGAAATCTTGCCTGAAGTACCTTGTTGAACTGTAGAAGAATATATAGCCCCATAGGGAAAGTATTTCAAGTGATTTTTACAACTTAAGCAGAAAACCTGGCCGAGTTCAATCCATAACACCACTACCAAGATAGGTTTTCACTGTTTTTCCCTTTTCTGAGGGAAAAAAGTAGCCTTAACCCCAAAGGCCTTTATTCACACCACTGCTCCAATGGAGTTAGGGTACCATGGGATGAGGGCAGGGCAGAGCTGAAGATAATCAACCCCTCACTGAAGGGAAACACTGGACAGAAATGGGAGGCATAAACTGTTAGCAGTATGATACCATCCGTGGCTGTCTAAAACCCTGCTTTCCATTTCAGCTGGGTCAGGTGTTGTCTTTTTTGGTGGGAAGTAGAGATTTGGATGGTTGGCTCACCCTCTGTCTACTTCCTATCATTTACATATCCTGGGGTACTGGCTTACATCACTTCACATGTATACTTGTTTTCTTCAGTGCTCCTGAGTCAATTTTTCTGAAGTTGGGATTTTGGATATACCTGATTTAGGGTTACATGTTGCAACTGGCAACGAACAGAAACATAATCAGAAGCAGTGGAATGCACATGTAGAGGGAGATAAAAAACATATATACATATACAAAAGCATGAACAGAACCATCAAGGTTGAAAAAGACCTCTAAGATCATTCAGTCCAACTGTTAACCCAGCCCCAAACCATGTCCTCAAGCAGCACATCCACGCACATTCTGAACACTTCCAGGGGTAGTAATTCCACCCCGGATAGCCTATTCTAAAGTCTGTGAAGAAATTTTTCCTAATACCCTATCTAAACCTTTCCTGGCAAAACTTAAGGCCATTTCTTCTCATCCTTTCACTTGCTACCTGGGAGATGAGACCAACCCCAACCTGGCTACAAGCTCCTTTTAGGTAGTTAAGAGCAAGACGGTCCCCTCTCAGTCTCCTTTCCTCCAGGCTACACAACCCCAGCTACCTCAGCCACTCCTCATCAGACTTGTGCCCAAATATATATACATATATACATACACATATATGTGCTCAAATGTGCCTCTGTGTATATACATATATATATAT